>DWNY01001456.1:0-12631 GCA_018250635.1 Telegonus apastus
ATATAGCAGAAAGTTGTCATTTGATATTTTTTTATGTTACAAACAGACACTTCAATTCTATTTACTTGTATAGATGGCATTACTACATATATGAATTTAGTAAAAAGTTGTCATTTGATATACTTTTACGTTATTTTGATGATACAAACAGACAGTTGAATTTTATTTATTTGTATATATGGCATTAATGCCAGAAATATTTGTAGCATTCGTTATATATTCCACATGCATTTTGTTACACAGCGCATAGATGGCTGGTTGCCATATAGAAAGTCAGGTATGTCACGTTAGTGTTGCTCAGAACGTGTTGTTCGGTCTAGATTTCAGCCTTAGACCGCAATCTTAGCCTAGTTAAGTTCTGAATCACATACGAATGTAAAAGGTGGTAGAGTGCTTTGTGGTTCGGAGGCACCACCGTCACACCTATATCTGTTATAACAGCAGTGTTAAGCGCTGCTGTGTTCTGGTTTGAAGGGTATGGTAAGAGAGACATATGTATCCGAGGCGTTCCAACTTAGTCCTCAGGGGTAGTACGTACAAACAAAGATACATTATTATGAGTGCATAGTTCATTTCAAACTAACTACGAAGTCGACGAACATAATTCCCATACGACTCCGGTGAGTCAGCGATCGCCTTTCCTATTCCGATATGTCTCGACAATCCGGTTTGTTGGGACCAGAATATGTTAGCAAGGTTAACTAGGCATGTGCCAGTCGATAAAACAATCGATTTCAGGACTCCGATACAATTTTAGCTTGTTTTATGTTTCGGAATGGAATGTACTTTCCCGACGCATTCCCGGAGCGCTACGATATTTGGCTCTTCAAAGTAGTTACTGAAAGATGTCTCCTCCGGCGCCGGCGACGCATTTGCGACTCCTCTGGTGTTGCAAATGTCCAGGCGACGGTGACTGCTACAATCAGAAAGCCCGTCTGCCTTATAGCTAGGTTAAATTGATAAATAACACAGCAGCGCTGCACATTATTGTTATAAGGCGGAAATAATGATATAAGTGTAAAGAAAAACTGGCACATCACGTTTTTCTGTAATTTAAAAGACAACATTTTGAATTTAAAGACTGACATCGTCATTGAAGAAAAGTACGGAAATTTCTATGAACAAGAATATATTAATGTGTCAAATTTGTTTGTTAACCTGAAATAAGAACATTGAATGTTGTTTTCTCAATTTTGAGAGAAACACAATCTTTTTGTTTCATTGATTAATTATTCAATTCATTGGTTCATTGGTTAATTCAAAATTATGGAGATAGTTATAACATTATATTCATAAGATTCGCCTCATTGTCAATGATTCGGCTACCAAACCCTTCCAAAAATACGCAAAAAATAGAAGAAGAACATGTTACAAATAGGTGTAACTGTGATACCCCCCAATCGAACTATATCGTTCTACCACTTGGCACTGTTAAATTCAATTTAATATAGCTGAGCTTCAAATGAAACCATTCATATTTTTCCAGGTGTCAAAGGATACAATTTCAACGTAATTTTTCATACCGTTTCTAGTTTTGGAAAATTTAGAATTACTGTACAAAAAAATTATGAATGTTCATAAATTCAATCAATCCATTTTAAAAGTTTATGAGACTTCACTTGAAAACAACTCTCATAAATTATACAGCTCTGCGAGTGGTCACAAATTCCTACGTCGAACTCGATCAGCCAAACAGAAAAGTAAATAAGACCAGTATGATGCTGATAGTCATTAAACAAACCCTGTGTAAAACGTGAATACACTGCGTAAAATAAATCAAGTGATTATTTGACCGATAAAACTGTTTGGTCTGATGTAACTTTAGCTAAACATGCTCTATTACCATTAAGTTAAAATAGTACATGAAACCTTTTTTTTAAAGATGTGTGTTATGGAGTTTCTTTCACCGATTCTTCTCCATAACGTAACACCTTGTGAAATTACCACCACTGGAGCTCACCTCCGCCAAGAAAGAAGTTTGGCAATACAGCGAGGTAATGCTGCCAATGTCTTGGGTACACTTCCAAGGGACAGAGATTTAGCTCATTTATTTTATTTAGTGTTTTAATTTAGTTGTTAGCTGAAATTTTAATGACGTTTTGAAACTGTAATAAGTTGTATAATAAAAAACTATTAATATTTGAATTGACGTACAAAAAGAATTATCTACATTGAATAAAAAAAAAATATTGATTTGATGTGACCTCACCTTGCTGTTCAGCAGCAACTGTGTTACTCTCGTTACTCCTGGACGAGAGGCTGGAACTGCTCGAGCTGCCCGACGGGGCGGTCGCAGCGCCCGGTTCCAGGTCACTGTCGAAGGAGAGGAACCCGTTAGATCATAGCTGGCAAGTAACAGTCGCTTGGATTTGGAATTCCGCTTCCAAGGCCTGGCTTAGATTTGTACTTATAAATAATTCAACCGACTCCACTTGAGAGATCCGAATTAGAATTTAAGGAATTTAGGGCTTTGGCGGGAAATCATTGATTTTTTCTAGGTAATCTAGGTAGGTTATTTGAATGATAGTTTCTAGGTAGGTTATTTGGATGACATTATGGTCTATTAGTCAATCAAAAACGTTCAAGTACTTATTATGTATACTTTTTACGAAGATAAATTTAGAAAACTGTCTTTAATCTTTAACTTAACGAGAAATCATAACTTTGCAGTTAACTTGAGTCGTCAAAGTTGTCAGCGACTAAAGAATTGGAATTTCGACAAATTTGTCAAACAAGGAAACGATACGGAAAGAGCATTAGATAGATACCGGTAAAAGCGTAGCAAAACAAATCGATTTCGAATACCAGACTTGTGAATCGCCGAGATATTTCTAAATCGAATCGATAAAATGTTTCGTATATTGTAAATCGCATTGAAGTCACGGAAAGTCCGAAGCGCAGCCATGAAACATCTACGACACACTGATCAAATATTAAACTAATTAATAATTAACCGTTCTGGTGATTAAAATACTATGTGCATTTTTAACCAATTAGTCATCATTGTGTGTTGCGTACTGTAATCACCTGTTTACATCGTATAGATGACATGTCTAATTAAGATAAAGATAATGTAGGTAGCAGATGTTATTCAATATATTATGAAATAACATTTGATATGATAGGTTCATTCAATATTATATTTTTTAAATGCAGCGTAAACGCAGACGAATCACGTGAACGTAGTTAGCCACCGTCGCCTGTACATTTGCAACACCAGAAGAATCGTTAATTAGCGTGTCAGGTTATGAGGCATTCAGAAATTACGTCATATGAATTTCATGATTCTTCAACCCCAGCGCTGTATTTCTGACAGCTGGTTACATTTGTGAGAACCCCTCTCCCCTAGTATGTCAGATTTTTTTAACTATACACATAAAAAGTATGAAATGATTAGATATATTACATTTTAAAATGGGACGTCACAAAAATTAGGACCCCTCTCCACCCTTTGTCACACAATGTCACACTACGTCGACTCCCTCCCTCCCCCTTTCAAGTGTGACGTAATTTACGAATAATCCCTTATAATGAGTAGCTCTTTTTGCTACTTTTTAGAAGAGTCATTGAGAGAGATTTGAAGAGTCACATTTAACATCTTTAAAAAGCCTTTTTAAAAATGATGCATGACTCAATAAAGTCAATAAACTCAATAGCTTAATATTTTATTGAATACATACAGAATTTATCAAATAACTACAAAATGTAAACTAGCGCGAACACAGCAAGATATACAATACACCTTCGATATAATAAAAGCGATCGAATCAAAGATCGATCGAAGCAAAGGAAACGCCGGTCTAAACATAACAGGGAAGTTGTAAAACTGGCTGATTCCGTACGAACACATGTATGTAAAGCCGTGGAAGGGCGTTACGTTTCATAAAGTACTTGTTTACGGCGAATAGCAAATGTAGACGCAAGAGCAACAAACACGAGTCAAGTCAATATAGAGCTCAAAATTACTTCGGTACATTTGGTTGATTGCGATTAATAAAATTAATGAATCTTACAATGATTTCAGTTTCAGATCATTTTTGCAGAAATATGAAGTCGATATCAACGGAGAAAATGATGATTAGTTTAAGAAAAATGACTGAGATGAATTCCAATCTTTAGAAGCAGATAAAGAAGACTTGGTCAATTTTAAATTAATTATAAACACCATATTTAAAGTAAAAGTCATATATTAGTAGCGAAAATAAATACATTGTTTTATATAATTTTTTTACCAACATAATATCAAATTTAAAATATTAGGTCCTTCGCGATTTTTATCTGAATGAGAGACAATGTCATACTAATATATTATCACTGAGAGAGTCACGTAATATATCCAAATTTAAACCCTGCGTGCGGTAAGGTAACGGCCACAGTAATTGGAATTTAGATTGAGGTCTACGCAACGACCCCGAGCTTACGAAGGAGCTTACAATGTGAAACCTACCTAAAATATCAAATGACTCAATGTAAACATTTATTCGGGATTGTGTGAGTTGCAATAGTTTCATTATGCTTACTTGTAACATTTTAATACTTCCTGTAGATTTCTAGATCGCAATTGACGCTATTACTATTTCATTTCAGATCTGATACATATTTTATTACACTCACACATTCTGTTACTTTATACAACGTTTCGCATTGTTTCATTGTGAAGCAATTTATTAATGTTATGATAATTTTCTTTATTTTAACTTTAACCGACTTTAACAAAGGAAAGAGGTTATGATAATATCGTATCCCACTTTTTTTATGAAAGAGTAAACGAGCATGCAGCCCATCTGATGGTAAGTGGCCACTGCAGCCCGTGGATATTTGTAATCAACCAAAGATAAGATCACGTTCCTATCTGAGGTCCGCGGTCCGCCACAGATGCGTTGCTACCCCTGAGGACTAAGTTGGAACGCCTCGGATAAGTATGTGTACCTACCACATTCTACAAACCATTACACGGCAGCGCTTAACACTGCTGTTATGAAGGTAGAACTACCACCTTAAATCTAAAATTATATATAAACCTAAATTCCATTCTTATATGTAAAATTGCGTGTATGCTTAATAGTATCTACTTTAAGGGCTTTACCAATTCATGGTTCTTTTTAACTATAGTTGAAATAGTTAACCATTCGTTATTCTTTTTAGCTATAGATAAACTAAGTAACGATAAGTGTCGACGTTTTCAAGGTACCGAATTACTGATTTCAAAATAATGTACTCAATTCAAGGTAAGCATTTGATACTATTACACGACGTTATATAACTGCGGTGTCAGAGTATCGCCCTGAAAGGGACATCGCATATTAAATTATAGGTCATATTGTGGCGCGTTTCAATTAATCACATTAACCCCCCCAAAGGAGTATTTACCACGACTGAAACTAATGGATTCTTGGTAATTTTCATGGCTACGGTGGATTCCGCTTGGCTAATGGATGAATGCCAAGTCAGGTAAAAGGAACCATACCAGATGTTGCTATTTTAGAATCTATTTGCATAATATGGTAATTGTTTTCGGTCGAAACATCAGCGCACTGATAAAATAGATATTTACAGGCCATATATTATTGTCGATTTACAGACAACTATACAAACAAGAATCTATTCTCACAAGAAGACTAATTGAACAATGATTATGCAATACGAATAAAATTATAATAGACAAGTTAAATAAACAGATACATTAAACTAAAGTAAAATAATAGGAAA
This sequence comes from Telegonus apastus, assembly GCA_018250635.1. Lineage (NCBI taxonomy): Eukaryota > Metazoa > Arthropoda > Insecta > Lepidoptera > Hesperiidae > Telegonus > Telegonus apastus. The sequence goes on from DWNY01001456.1 coordinate 5,710, forward strand.
AAAAAAAAAACTTGAATTTCAAAAATATACAGAAATGTATCTTAATTAGAACAATACATTCTATTTTGCTAAACCGAAAAACAAAGCTAAGGCCGTGTTTGCTGATGACGTAAATTTGAAACGGATGAGATCAGAAGCATCTCAAGAAGACAGTTTGTACGAGGAAATTCTTATTTCCAATTTCCATATCAACAATAGTACGAAAAGAATTGATAAACAAAACGTCTGCGCATCTGTGTTTGTGTCGGTGAGGCTGTTACCTCAGAGTAACGAGTAGCATAGAGCGCACATGCACACGTAGCCAATACCTTTGTACGAATCGTAAGCAGATGTGATGTAGCTATTTAAAACTTGCTTATTTCTGATATTTAAAGCGATTAGTTCGCACACACCACGACACGTTTAATCAAAATTACGATATTTTCTATGTCTGTCTCCCTCACCACACTCTGCAGACTAGAACACAGCAGCGCTTGTAACTGCTGTTATAAGGCAGAAATAGGTGTGGCGGTGGTGTCCTCGGAGTCGAACCACATAGGGTTCTACCTACTGTAGAACTATTATCGAATACTAAATCATCTAAGGATCTAACGTAATTTGTTTCACTTAGCTTACTGCTAACTCATGCTATCAAATTCTTATAGGACATAAGAACAAGGGTTTTGCCTCAACGCAATTACAGATGCATGCTACTCATGAGGACTACGATGGTCACCACAGTGAGCCGTGATCGAAATTGCACTCTGAGAGGAGACCCGAGCCCAGCAATGGGACGATAGTGGTATAACAACGATCCACTTGCACTTGAATTACAACTGGCCATCTCACAAACAGTAATGATGTTCTGATCTACGTTCAATGTTCATACCAAAGTAGTCTCGCTCTATATTTTACGATCGCTCCGAACCAGTCACTATCGTCGACGAATTCGGCCAGACGCTTAACGTTATCGACGGCTGCATAGCGCAACGCAACAGGCAATTATGATAATATTTTATTTTACGTATTATCTGCGGTTTTTTTAGTTTCCGCCGCAAACGAATAGGTTTAAAATATGGATAGATACGAAAACGTGAAAGTGGCAGACATTATCAACGGCACCGTTAAAAACAAATTCGACAATACTGTATTGATTAAGGACGGGAGTAAAAATACATGCACAGAAATAACAAATAACTTTTAACCTTTACCTACGATAAGCAAAGGTTAACATTGAAGATTTCCAACGAAAGTAAATTTTGACAGTTCCAACCTAAACCTTTCAACAATGACGAACCTTTGAATAACAAAAGATAAATTAGACGAACATAACCACAAATACGCCGACAATGCGAGCAACACTGTCGTAACAACTTATAAATGGATACAGCGTAATGTTTATACATAATGTTTAATCGAACGTTTTCGGAACCTAGTCATTCGTTTGACTGATTTTTACGATTGCGTTTGTTTTTTTAAGACAGCCATAAATTTACTTGTGAAGTTCTGAAACGACTGAATTCACCTAGAGTATAGAAAAATGTTTAGTAACTTGTTCCACCAAAAACTAGTAGAGATAAATTTTATCATCGCCCCAAATTTGAACGCGCTCGTACAAAAGATCGTATGTGAACACCTACAATTAAGGCTTTCTTTTAAAATCGAACTAGCAAACGAGCATATAATTTTAATGATGGAAAGTGATGAATTTGAAATAAGAGTGGAGGAGTAAGTTGAAACGCCTTGATTATGTGGATATATTTAGGTATTTACGAGATAATAAGTTTGAACGTATGTTTCATGCTAAGTTTGAACCAGTTTTGGTTCGGCTTCAGCGGCGACGCCATCACACCTATATCTATCTATAAGAGCAGTGTTAAGCGCTGCTGTGTTCCGGTTTCAAGAGTGTGATAATCCATACTCATCTAAAGCGTTCCAATTATGCCACGAAGCAACACGGTTTTATTAATAACAGTCAACACTCTATACTCTTTAAAGATTCAAAGTGTTAACACTGACCTAGTAAAATACAGCACAGAACTTGTAACATAATTGTGTGCAAATAGCTGACATTGAAGCCACAGCCAGGTCTAGTCATTTCTAGACCGCACTCAATATATTTCATTACTGCGTTGCTTTAAAACTGATCTAACGCGGATTTTACCCTCGCGATAGATTCGGGTAAACACGTCATCGCAGTCTTTTCGTTTACGAGTGATTTGATTGAACCGAGCAGATTTTTGCAAGCGTGACTAAACGTTATAATTTTAAACAACAAAGAGTCGACAGAGAAGTCCCGAAATAATTTAGTCGTATTTTTAGTGTCTACGTTATTAAATTATATAGGTATGTTATGATTTCCGTGCTTCTGACACCTTTTCAGTCTTTTCAAGGTTTTGATTTAACTTTCGTACTTATTACCCTAGTTTTTTATTTGATTTTCGTTTGTCCACTGTCACGGTCGAGTTAAAGTTACGATTTTTCTCGTCATAACCTTAAAGCTTAGTTATTCTAAGCATAAACGATAATGTTAACGATAATTCTAAAGTTACCTAAGACTACATACGAAAAAATACTAGATTCGTGTTCCTTTCCTAAAAGTGTTGTAAAATATCTAGAAAAGCCCAATCATCGAACAGTTTCACCGACCATCTAGTACAGCTTCGGGTGTTTCGCTGAGACGAACCTTCACGTAACCCCCGAGAATATCGCCCTTTGAACTTCCTAAAACACGTAACATAAAACAATCATCACACAGTTCCACAACATCTACCTCTCCGACATGGTTCTCCTCGCCAGCATGCCCACGGTCGGCGGCTGCCCCCCCGCCGGCAGCGAGATGTTCCTCGACACGCGAGGTGGCGCCGGTGTCGCCATCGCCGCTCACTTCACTCACTTCCCGTACACACTTGTCGATGTCAATACCGTTACACTTGGCGAAAGATGCACTTGTCACATATTTTTCACACGTGGTTTTGTCTAGTTCACTTGTTGTCACTTGTTATGACTCTGATATCAGATCTACGTTTAAAATACCAGATGTTTGACCGTTATTAACGAAACAACGATCGAAACTTGATAGAAATGTACAAGAAACTATAAAATTTCTAGTATACTTCGTTTCAATTTTTGGTAGGCAAAAAATACTAAAGTTAGATTATTACTAAGTGGTGATAATTTGATTAATCGAAAATGATTTAGATATTTGTATAGAGTTTCTGATTCTTAAATAATGATAGTAAATATATGAGGATATTATTAAATTCGATAGACGTAAACAAAACTAAAGCCTACTGTCGTAATAGCTTTTAACTAAGAGTTTTTACAGAATTAAGAAACAATTGATCGATGGAACTTAATGAAGATATTTGTTTGAACGGCTTCTAAAATATTGGTACTCTAAAATCGTGAATCAAGTAAATGCTCCTTCAAGCGGAGAACTTTCTCGGTAAGCAACTTCATATACATAGAACAGTGGTTGTATTTACATTCATTTAAGTTGCTACTCCTGAGGACTAAGACGTTCTACACATTGTAAATGAGCAAGTAACCGAACCCTCCAACGCAACGCAAGAAATGCTTCACTCTACAAATAGGTGTAGCGGTGCGAATCAACATTTTTTTCATAGTTTGGAAATATCAAACGAGCATACAGTCTATTCGATGGCAAATGATCACTGACATCCATAATCGAACCCAGATAAGACCAAAGTCTTGCGTAAAACTGACCACAGATGCATTGTTACCAATGAGGTCTAAGTTGGAAACTTGGAACGTTGCAAACTCGTAACCCCTAAATCGGGACGCCTCGGATCTACATCTCCCTTACCACACCCTTCAGACTGGAACCCAGCAGCGCTTAACACTGCTGTTATTAAGCAGAAATAGGTGTGACAGTGGCGCTGCCGGAGTCGAACCACTTCGTCGACCTTTTAAAGTAAACCATGCATATAAACGGACCCATCCAATCTCCAAATTCGAGCCGAGCAACACCAACGCCGATCGCCTTAGCGGCGTAAGGTCTTAGTTGTAGGATACCTAGATCCTTAGGTCATTACCATCCGTTTTAGGCGCTAACATATATCGTAGAGAGACCAACTGTTCGTCTCTATATGGTCGTATACACATATAAGAGTTAATTGAATTGAATGTCCCAGTATCTCGCACACCGGTTGATCGATTGGCGATTATTTTTTATCCCCCATATCGAGAGGTAATTATTGATGAACGTGATATATGTTACCAATTTTTTTTATCCGTTTCTACACGAATCGAATGCGAAACGAACAGATGTTGCCAACGCGGGCGAAGGTCTTTGCGTTGAGACAAATTAAATCAATAGCAATCAATCAGGTCTTATAGAATTTATACAGGACAAGTGCTTATAAATGTATTTTTAATGTTCTTACTAATAGTTGTAGGGATAGGAAGTAATATTTTTCATCAATACAAATAAATAAAATTGAAGTGTCCGTTTGCAATGTCAAAATAACAATTTTTAACTAAATGCATATGAAAGTATACACGGTATACCTATAACAAAAATATAATTATAAAAATTTTGGTCTCTCTGTCTGTCTGTTTGACTGAAGTAATCTTCTAAACGGCTGGACCGATTTTGACGGGATTTTCATTGGAACATAGCTAAAAGTCTAAGTCGTAACTTAATTTTTGCTACTTTAATTTTTGAAAAAGCCTTAGTGCGCTCCACGTGCGTGTGGTTGCCGTCGCGGGCGTTAATGTCAGTTACGGGCAGATATCAATGTATGCCTTTTTACTTCTTTAACGCGGGTGAAACCGCGGGGATCAGCTAGTCTACAAATAAAATATTTCTACATCCTATACATGAGCATAGGTACTAACTGCTTACATTTCGGGAAGGCATTTAGTATATTCTACTTCGCTTCATCTTGCTAAGGGGTGGAGAATACTACCTATAAGCTAGTAGACCATTTGTATCGGTTGTTTTTAAACGATACTATATATATAACGATAGCTATCCAATGTTAACAATTGGTGTCGAAGGCTTAACGTGCCCTTTGAGGCATGGAGGCGCTTTAGTCACTAGCGGTCACCCATCCCACTATTGACCGCCCGACGTTGTTTTTTTTTTGTAGATGGCTTAAGATTTACATCAGCCGCGGATCTCTGCCAGTCATACACTTATCATACTCTCCAATCATATCATCCATACCTGTCATCCATCCATATCATACCATCATACCATTCATGGTTGGCCATGCAAATATTTATTAAACAGACTTTTTTGACGTGCCTTCTCGACGTACCTAATTTTTTACCTTACCGTCAGTCTATCAACGCAATCACTGCTTTTCGAGCACTGGTGCAGTTTTTAGTACACCTATACCTATACAAGTACTTAATAATAAGTTCCATTCAGTGTAAATAGTTAAATTAGTAGATTTGGGTCTACCTATAGATTAGTCATAATTATAAAAAAGCGTTATGATAATTTACATAAATGCATACTATTTTAGTATAAAAATAGTTTACAATACAAAAACAACACTTTTATAAAGGTTATAGGATTAAATTCGCAAGAAACTACCGCCCTATCAAATTAATACTGAAAATCAATTCAACAATACACCCATCGATATGGGGTTTTAAATAATAAATAATCGTCAGTAAACTAGGTATTAACAGATTCTAAGATAATCCGATCCTAGAATGATAGCTTAAAAAAATATTTAAATCTTTTGAAACGAAAAAAAAACACGGGGACCAAGGAGCATAGTTATGTCTAAAAGACAAAAAAATATATACAAAAATAAAACCCATCACCGCTAAGTTAACACCAGCCGGGACCGAACCCAACACCTATCGCTCCACCTACCAAACGATCAGTTTATCCGCGTATTAGCACTGACATCAACACTAGACTCCCACCGCGCAGTCAACCAAAGACTTATCACTTCGACTCTAAAACACCGCTCGCAACTGTTGTTTCTATATAACGTAGTTAAACAATTAAGTTTTAATGTTATTAGGCAACAGTGGCAACTGTGAACGAACACGCGTGGTGAGCAAAGTCGACTAACCAAGTCTTGGGATCTACTGCGACTGAGCCGTGAAAGCGTATAACGTTAGCTTCAGTATAAACGCCGCGTCCAATTAATCGCTTTGTACGCGCTGGTAGCGGATGAGCGTCTAGCAGACTTATCGCGTGTTAACATGTATTTGATATGAACTGTAATTGTTGCCTTATTCGATGTAATTGCAAATTTTGTTTTTAATTTACTTAGTTTATACAATAACTGCGCTGATTATATACCTATTAATCTATGTATATTAAGTCTTAAATTTAATTACATTTTGGTTGTAAATGAGTAGCTCAATTAAGATAATTTCAGGTAAAATTATTGTTGGTTTTATTAATTATTTGTACAATTAAAAAATGTTTGATTTTGAAATTGAACTGGTTCCTTATTGCGTGCCATTATAGATTGCATCATTTTAAGTTTTATAGCGTATCAAATTAATCATAATAATATACGATAAAACGTCATTGTTATGTAGAATCACGTCATTCAAGTACGTTATAATTTTATTGGTTAATTTGTTTTAGAAAATATGATTTGTATACCTTCATTAATATTTGGGAATATCAGATTTCCATACTTTAACTATAAAAAGATAGTTTCCGCAACTTGTCTCAAAGTACATTAGTACAAAACATATTGATATTACTATCAGGGATATGTTATTTTCTTTCAGCACACATAATTTCACTTCTGAACACGGACATTTACAAAGACGCGTCACAATTCCCGACCTTCCAATTTTCAGTTACCCGTATGGCGAACACGCGTTAATTCGAACGCGGCTTTAAGCTCATGCCATGCTACGGTATCGTAGCGCAAAGTCCAAAAGATACTATTCATGAAAAGGGGTGGGAAGCACGCACTTTTTTAAACAAAGC
>DWNY01001457.1:0-12630 GCA_018250635.1 Telegonus apastus
GCCGCTGTCAGGCGCTCGTCATCAATGTATTGTTGTACGTGCTGTGCATTGAGATCCGAATCGTGCCTACAAAAACATTACCCAGTTTAAAATAAGAATTATAAGCTAGTTTCATTCCGCATTGCGTCGCATGCCACGTACACACCAGCGTAGAAATAAAAGAGAAAGAAAAGCGCCATCGAAGCAATGAAGCGAAAATGTAAGATGATAAATGATTAATAGCTTATGTAAGGAGCCTATCTACTGAGTGTCACTTGAAGCCAATCCGCGTGGAACGATATTGCCTGCGACGTAACATTGATTTATTTAAATTTTAAATTTACCAAACTTCAGAATTGGCCACCGCACATCTCCTACTTGTGTATTTTATTTGCATGCAGCAAATGAGGAGATCCGGGCGGATTTTTGTTGAACTTAGTAGTTTTGTATGTCGTCTTGAATAAACCTACGAAGAATAATCCCAACTTTGATTTTACACATTAAGAAGTAACGAAAGTAAAATATGTATAGCCAATCATTGTAGTGGAAATTAAAATGTGAAGCATAGGCAGAGAAGATGAGAAATAAAAGTAAAGGCATGACCACTATTTATAAGTAACTTAATTGTGATATTCAAGTCTTTAGTCATATTTGTGTAGTCATGCAATTTGCATCGATGAAACTCATGCTTGTGCTAACAATCTGTACCTAATGTACATCATGAATATTTACATTAAATACTTCCACTATATGAAACAACTTATCCGCGTACCTATATCTACAGTGAGCAAAATAATACACTGCCTATAATGTTGATAATTTATCGAAGAACATGCTACGTAATGTTGTCTTAGTACGTACATAAAGAAAAATTACTACTTACTTGTTCCGTTCTTTCTGCTGGGTGAAAGTGACCGCATAGACCGGTCTAGGCGATCAGGTCCAAATGCTCTATGCCTGCTGAGCCCACGGCCAGCAATCGCTCCGCAACACCAGAAGAACTGTTTAAAGCCTCGTCTAAATCTGAAAACATTTAGGAATGCAACAAATAATGTTGATGAAAGAAATGGAATAATTCAGGCTTATCGCATTGCAGAATTGGATAACAAAGTTTTGATTTAGAGCTATTCGATGTTAGAAATGTAAGGCACTTTAGCCGATAAACTTCGTCTTTGTACTCACTTGGAATTCATCCAGCAGTAAATAATCGGATTGTACATGGAGTTGCTCATAGCGAGCCAGTAGATTCCGAGGTAAATTTCCTGGATATGCGGATAATTTACTAAATCAGGGTAGTAGGACGTAACCACAAAGTAGACGTGGAAAGGCAGCCAGCACACCGCAAATATTACGACTACTACTATCATCATCTTTACCACCTACAAAGAAGAAAATTATATACGAAATATTGATATCGACAATTATACACATCGGTGCAGAGTGTAAAATACATTTTGAGTATAAAGATACTTTAAATACTATTATGTTATGTAAGCATTATGAAAAGGTAAAAATGCTTTTTCATCAACTTGTCGTATTACACCTATTGGGCTCAGCGTGTATATGTACAAGGAATTATTAACAACAATTATTATCTAAAATATCACTGAAAGCAAGATACTTCGTAAAATTAAGAAGCAATTGCATGATAGATATATTTTTATCAAGTCAATAATTTGTTTTACGGTCATAAGCTTAACTAAAATAAAAATAGCAGCTTAACAATTTAAAATTTAAAGTGTTGGCAATTAAAAATTTTATTTACCCTCCGCTTGCTTTTGACGTTATCCAATTGCCTTTGTGTACATTCTCCGATGGATTTTGATCCCCATAATTCTACTCCGACCTTTGCGTATGTGTATGTCATAGAAATTATCGGCAGAAAGTACGTAAGCACCATAAATGCCACGTTATACCTGAAAACCATATAAGCTGATGTAATGGTTTTACAAAGAGAGTTTGTAAAGATTTTCCATATAAAAACTACCTACACATATTCCACATGAGACCTGGTTGTCATCCCATCAGGCCAATCTGGGAAGCACACTCGTCTGAAACAATTTCGTATAATTTAAAAATGTAGAATTTACTCTTTGTAGCTCAGCGGCTCGTCCTTGTTCGCATTTGTTTTACTAGAATAATTCACAAATGTGTTGATTAGCATATATCACACATAGATAAGATGAAAAGTACATTTATGTAAATATAGGTATCCCAAAGCCCGGTAGGCAATACATACATAATGAATTTGCCACATTGCAAGTAGCAAATTCATTAAAAATATAAATTAACGTTCCAAAAATAACTTTCCAACGTTGTAAATGTACCACGAGTCGGTACTATATAAAATTAAAATTGTTCCCAGGGCGCTCAAGTCAGGCTTTTATTTGAGTTTGGTGTTGAAAAGTTGATTGAAATATAGCTTATTTGTTCGACTGTAGGCATTTCGCTTCAGAGCAGTCGATAGCCATGTACTTTATTTGTTTTATGAAGAGCTTACAGACTCTTATGGTTTCAGCTCGGAAATTTAAGTTATTAAAATAATAAAGTGGAAACCAAAAATATTGAACAATTGAATTAAATTGTTTATAAGCCTTTGTAAGCAGACAAAATAATTCTCTTGACGTCAGCGTGAAATTGCTAATTATTTAAGACCTAGTAAATGCACAGTCAGTATGTACACCACAATGTCAGGCAACAATGTCAGGCAGGCATTAACCAATTTAAACTCCGCTGCTAATTCACTGTGAATTATTCACTGCCTTTCTGCATAAACAATTTTTTTTTGTAAAAATCATCGAGATTCTATGTGCCTACTAAAGTATCAGAGAAGCTACTTCAAACAAAAATCGAGTTTTTTTTTGTAATTTGTAACTCAAAGACGCTGAAGCGCTGACCAATAATAATACCATCTAACGTATCTTTAAACTGCAGCGCTTGATTTGCTACAAACGGGTATGTAATTATGCATGTCATCCATATAGACTATGAAAAGAGCAGCACAGCTGCCGCAGTTGATCGGAGCACAACAGTGGTAAGCAGTGTCTTCTCTCCCAATGGTAGAAAATATTTATATAATGTAAACAAATGCACGAGTACAAATTAAAACTGTTTAATGTACTCGTAATATAGAAAGATATTTTTATTCATAAAACAGAAGTGGCAAACTAGCACGTACTCAACCTTACTAAATCGCTCCATGGGAATTTGAAATAGGTCATAGATGCGATTTGAAGACTAAGTTGGAACATCTCGTATTTCAGCCTTACAATTCAAATTCAATTGAAAACACAATATAAATACAATCAAGCCTATTACTAATCATTAATAGATAGGTATTATTTTTGCTGTAGTTAGTATAATTAAGGTCCTCAATAGTAAAAATGAAGGGTTATCACCAGTATCACAAAATTAGGCTACTTCTAAATGTGGTACTGCACTTATTGGTCATTGATCCAATGATCAATACCAGTCGAAACTCGCATTCTCAATCGGGAGTTCGAAGATTCGAATTCCAAACACGCCTCGATTTATTTGCGTATAAACATTAAGTATCAATTTGTTTAACTTTGAAAACATAGCCAATCTACACGCCTGAGAATCTTTAAAGAAAAAAATCTTTGGTAGTGTGTAAAGTTAATCATTCCGCAAGTCAGCGTGGTGGACCACAGCCTAATAAATTCAGCTCACACGGGCATATAGGACAAAAAGGGGTTGAGAATGGGTAATCAATCTACCTGGTAGTTCCATCGGGTTGTACATCAGTATCCGTGGTGAAGTATATGATATTCGGGCTGCTGATGATAGAGCTGCCGGCCCAGATAGCTGCTGCTATGCCCAGAGTCGCTCGTTTGCCGAGTCTGGGCCGTAGCGGGCTCATAATAGCGACGTACCTGAAAAATGTTATAATATATTTTTGGATTCCGCAGCGGTTTTCTTTACCCCGCAGTTTTAAGTAACATTGAAAAAAGTTATGAAAAACTATCAAAATAAGCTTTTTTTGTTTTAGTATATGTAAAAGATAACCTTATTTACATATTTTGAATTGTTGAGCGTTTACATTGTTATTCATTAATTGCCAGTTAAAAAAGGTTCATCAATTTTATATGAGAAAATCACCTCACTATAACGACTTTTACCTGCATTGATCTGCACGGATAGTGATGAAACGTATACCTATTCGATTAAATCTGCATTTTAATACGTAATTAACGATATACGTATTATAGCAATACATTCAGGGAAGACTAAACACATACGACACGGCGATCCACTACGTATGCTACCACTGTTACGTAGACGTAAAATGTAGGTAAATAGATATAAATATAGGAAAGCAAAAATATAGCAGCAAGCAATGATAGTCAAATGGTTTAAATTGTCTTTTATATGGGGGTTGGAAGTTCAATAAACAGGCACCTGGGATTTTTCAAATTTATGGATGTTTTAGAAATTACTTATTACTTGTTTTAACGGTAAATGAAAACATTGTGAGGAAATCCACACACCCGAGAGTTCTTTAAAAATAAAAGGTTTTCAAAAATGTGTAAAGCCTATTAACTATCTAAAACTGAGAAACTGGTGCCTTGCAGTGAGACAACAATAGCTGGACGTAAACAAAAACATTTGTAAATTGTTTTAAGTTAAAGTTTCCAATATTCTAAACACCGTAGAAACTTCAGCTTTCATGAGCAATCTACAAAACAACTTTAGTAATATAAAGTTAAACATAAGTATGTACTACAAGGTTAACGCTCACCGAATCATAGTCGGTACCTTTATTAAATTGTTAATCATGATACCAGTTGCATTTAATATACAGAACTTAATAAAAATGTGAAATATTGAACGGGTACTTTCACATACTGTCTTAATTAACTTTCATAAAATATTATAGCTTATTGCGGTCATAACAGTTGCACCATGTTTGTTCGATATATTAATTACAACGGTTTTTATTACTTACACTTCGTTATTAATATCATAACAAAACATACTTCATTCAATTGAATAAACCAAATTGACTTATCTGCGTTTACTATTTAGAAAATTTAAGGGGAGATATAATAGATGCATGGCAAATTATACATTACTGATAATGTTTGTGGTTGTTTTAAATTATAGCTGTTATGATGTTTAAGGACGATCTTTTTGTATATTAAAATGGTCACGCTTTGAGTCACTGACCACTAATTTAGCGCACTCAACAGTGTCATCTGCAGTCCGCTGATTGAAATCAGCTTACTTATACTGGATAGTTAGTTTTTATAACACATATTGATCGTACAAGTCAACAGCCATCACTATAATGATATGTAACGGAATAGTAATGACACCGTTATTGGTCATTTCAAGCATTGTGTTGTGTCCAGTAACGATGTAATGACCAATAACCAACAACTGTTATAAGACTACGAAATTACGTCACTCTTACGAATTGGATTCAAATTGAATTAGAAATGACTTTGGTTCAGTGAGTGGGCTCGTTAATCTCATACAGTACAGGTTACCTATAATTGTAATATGTTGAAGTCTTATAGTTATAAAAGAATGCACGACACTTTATGCCTGCCTTTATTTTATTTTCCAATTGATTTCGCTCTAGAACTGTATTGAATCAATCGTCCCTCAGTATGTTCTCCTCGAGGAAGCAATTTCTTGGAATTCCATAAAATTTCTATATCTTATTGCAACTACACTTGTGAGAAATTGCTGAAGTGCGGTTCCGGATAACGTTGAGAAATTGATTTTCAGTAGAAATGTGCCCTCTCTAGAGTGCAGCCTACAGTTCTAATAGTAATTGCACGTCTATAGTGAGCACTTTCAATAATAATAACGTTAGTAAGTTATGAGGGTTGTTCAGTGTTAATCTAACGTTATTTTTCATATTATGTCATTCCGTCAATTCTGCACTTTCCAACGAAATATCAATGTAAGGGTATTAAGGATTTCATATAGATCAAATCGAAAAAATCATATATAAAGGAAATGCTTGGAGCATTCGCGAATATGAAGTTTTCAGATTCCATTTTTCATTAACATTCTCGAACCGTAAAAATCTTGTAGGTCTGAATTTTCGAAAACAAAACATTCATTTTATTAAATAATAAGCTTGTAATCTTACACGACATTTATAAAAATATAAAAAATATTTCGTTAGGCAATATTTAACTAAGAACATAATAAATCACACCACGGGTATGTAACATAAGAATTTTCAATTAGGAATTTTATTACTGAATAAAAAGCTCTAGGAATCCGAGATTCCCATACGTTAAGAAATAAGTAACTTAGCAAAGTTATTTTCTGGAATTACTTACCGATCTATACTGATAGCCATGAGGGTGAACACAGATGCAGATATACTAAGCACTGCGATGAACTGGCAGAATTTGCAGTAGAAGTGTCCAAATGGCCAGTCCGAGTATAACATGTACGTGAAGTTAAAGGTCACGTTTAGTGTTGACACCATAGCATCGGCAACAGAGAGATTCACTGTCAACAAAACAATAAAATTTAAAGAACTCTTTGTAGTTCGACTCCGGCGGCACTACCACCCCATGTATAAGATATATAAGCCTTATAATGATAGTGTTAAGTTGCTGTGTTCTGGTCTGAATTGTGTGGTGACGGTGACATACTCATACGAGGCGTTCCAACTTTGTCTTCATCGGTAGCAACGCATCTGTGGCCGAACTCAGGTAGGAATGTAATCTTATCTGGGGTAGATTACACATGTCCATGGGCGCAGAGGACCCTTATTACCAGGTGGGCTGCATGCTCATTTGCCACTTCCATAACGACGATTAATCATTATTCTTATACGGAACGGTAGTTTAACCAAAGAATAGTCCACACAAAAGAGTCTTCAAGCAACCTTTGTTACGATTGCGTAGGAAATTTATGTACTAGAGAATTCTCTTAAAAACCAAAAAAATCCGACTACTTAAAATGAATTGTCTTTGATACTCATTTATAGTAATTTGATACCCATATTGTTGTGATACAAAAATATTTCGTCCTATCCCTCCTTTTTTCCTATCCTCAGGTGCTATATTGAAAAATTGTATAGCCTATGTCACAATGACAACTGAGACGATTCCAACGACATCTCATATGTTAAAAATTCCGTCAAGCCGTTTGGCTGTGGGGCGTGCCAAAGAAATGTACATATATACGCTCGAAAAAAATTACCCTCTTCTGACGCAGTCGGGTAAAAATTAAGCATTTTTATTTTATCTAATGAAATTCATTGGAGACGAAGTAGAAACATTTTTAACCATTTTATAATTATCCCCAATCCATTACGGTCCTATTGTCCATATTTCCTAAGAAAGGTCAGCGACCCTTCTGTTGCGGCCAGCAGCATTTTCGTTAATTCGGAAAAATAATATTTATCTAATTTTGTTTACACTTTCCTTATAGACATGAAATGCAAAATAATTTACAACTAAAGGCTATAGTATATTTCATGATGACTTTTTATATTTAAGCCCTTTTTATATTTCCTTTAAGCCTTGTGACTTTTCTTGTCAAAGAGGTTGCCGACCTTTTTGACAAGTAGGCCATCTCTAAGATGGCCTAAGCCATCTCAGTATTAGAAGTGTGTACTCCAAGTATGGGCAAATTAACGATTCCGTTTTAACAGATGTAATCAAAATTGGTATACTTAATACAGAAGTATCCAACGTTTCTTTATCCGGTTTATACGGTCCGGTAAACTTTTCGTATTGATATTTTTCGTTTCTTGGTGTTTTTTTTATTTTCTGTTACTACTCCGACGAACTAGTCGCAGTAGAATTCCGCTGGGAAAGTGTTGAAAGTTTTGAAGGAAGTTTCATAGTTTTTATTCAGTGAACATTTGTTTTCTACGTCGTAGTTTTACCCAGAGTTGGTTCTTGTATCATAGACTTACTTCGATTTTTAGTATTTTTACCCTTTTTAAAAGCATCTTTTTAAACGTTCACACGTGTAAGGTAGGTACAGTAGTAAGGTTACACAGTAACATGTGTTTTTCACTAATAATCTAATAATTGTTTTTATTTTTTTATTTTATCGTATTTATATGAATTTTACCATGGGTAAAACTAAAACTAGATCAATATAAGATCGATAACTAAAACTAGATCAATATATTATACAAAGTAATATCAAATATCTAATTGCATGATTTTTCGTCTTCTTCTTATACTTTAAATTCAGATGATATTCATGTCAATCATAATTGAACTGAACCGAATCAATGGACTGATTGTAAATCGCACAAATTGGTTTCTAATAATTTATATGGTTACTCTAAAACTTACTAATATTATGAGAGGACAATCTTATAAACGATCAATTTTAAATGCCATATTCTAACGGTTTAATACTTTATTATAGCTGTCTGGTATTTCCATATAATGGTCCTATTTCACGGGACACTGGCTCAATGAAATAAGGCAAGTATATTGAGTGTGAAATAAGTCACATATGTTAAAAATTTTGCGAATATTGTTTTTAGGCTGTAATGTAAGTATTGATCATTTAACCATTCCTTCACCAATTCTCTCTGATTAGGGTTTCAGTTAACACGGGCAACAGCAATACGTTTTGCGTAAATTTTATTGATAATGTAATTAATCTTATGCTTTATATTCTTTCTACTTATTTTTTCTTTAAAATCATTTGTTCTTCAATTCTTTTAATTTTTTTTAAATTCTTTCTACCTATTTTTTCTTTAAAATTATTTGTTCTTAGATCTTTTAATGCTGTCATCATGCCTATTCTTTTTAGTACTGAATGTAATGAAGCTAGATTGGTAAAATAAATCTTGTTAACTGATTTTGCTTTATATAACTACAATAATATATTAGTAATCACTACAGGACTAATAGTAACAACTACAATAGTATATAAGCAAAGATAGTACAATTTGTTAAAAGTGATATTTTGGTTACTAGTCAACCAATTTGATCTATAAAATGATTACTCACCTAGAAAGTAATTGGTGACACTTCTCATTCGTTTGTTCGCAAGAACTATCCATATGACGACGAGGTTGCCGACGGTTGCAACCACCACCATCCCTGCGAACAGCACCGTCCATAACACTTGCCGCCACCACGGTAAGATGAATGATTGGTATGGCTGAAAACATAATAGGAGTTAGTTCCAATAAAAGTACACTTTGGCAGTGGCAAATGATAAGGAATAAGATGGATTTACCACACCATTCAAACCAGAATACAGCAGCGCTTAGTACTGCTGTTATTAGGCAAAAATAGGTGTGGTGTTCGTGCCGTCTGAGTCAAACTACAAAGGAGCGTAAAATCGACCTATATAACACACAAGGCTATATTTTTAGAGTCCTAACTGAGATCGGCCATAGATGCGTTGTTACCCCTGAAGACTAAGTAAAAGCCTCGAAAGATTGTGTCCCTTACTACACCTTTCAACCAGAACACAGCAGCGCTTAACACTACTGTTATTAGACAGAAATAAGCGTGGTGGTGCCGCCTAATTATCCACGAAATATTAAGCAACCGCCTATGATTATTTATCGAAGTCATGGACAGAGCAGCTGGTTTTAAGTAGACTTCCAAAACTCAAAAAAATCTAGATTAAAACCGAAAGAACAATCTGACTACAGCCTTATAACCCATTTCAGATGTAGATATTTTCAAACCGGCCACAAGATAAGGCCTATTTGATATACTAGTACATAATTACACGGAATAATATGTTTTAAACAAAAGGTTTCCAATTAACGTAAACCCCACAAAGGTTTGAAAACTGTAATGCCAAATTAATTATGCATATATAATTTATTGAAGTAAATGTATTCAAACAAGCCATCAATACCAATTCCCCTGGCTCAAATTGTAAAACGTAAAGTGAAAAGGGTTATAAAACTTATTGCCAGAAGGATTAAATTTAACAATTAAATGAGTATCGCTGGCCTTTATCTTGAAAGTAATTAAAGGCAAATTGAGGTATTGGCATATTACCACTCTACGTAAAACAATAATTTAAGGCATTTTCGACAAGCCAGATAATTATTCATTATAAAAAAATGTAAATCAATGATACATCTGTTCAAAATACAAATAAATAATATTTGAACTCTGTCGGTGAATCCTAACTTTTATAAATGGGAACGTAAGTTTGATGTTTGTTTGTAACACATTCAAGCCTCAACTAGTCAACCGATCGTCGTGGAATTTGGTTATACCTACACTGCCAGGAGACCTTTTATTTCAAAAAATATACTACCCCCTAGGGATACAAAAATAACTTTTATACCTTCAATCTACCTACAGCCTACATATTGATTCGAGTGAAGCCGCGGTTGAAAATTAGTTCTAAATAATTATTTCTAAACATCTGGGCCATAGAAGCCCCTTAAAACAAAATATAAACACAAATCAAAATTGAACTAATTGTATACAAAAAAGAATCTTTACAGAAATATTTAAACTAGTTTCCATTAGTGTTCATAAAAATTCATTAATAAATACAGTTAAGGTAATTTATGAATCGAAATATATCAATATATAATATAAAGAAACCATTTTATGGAAAACATTAAAAATCATTAACAGCTTGCAACCAGAAAACCGTTAACAAATAGGTAAAAGAAAAAAATTCCGCTTCGCCTAATTACTTATTTATACCTACAACTGACAGCCCCATTTACTACCAAAGCACCCAAGAGCCAATTTAATGGTTCACCTGGACATATAAAACAAAGAAATACGACAAATAAGTACAGGACAAAAGATATTATTGCTGCACCGTCAATTCCTTCCAGACAACTTGTTGTGAAGATAAAAATGGAAAAGATTTTATGGGAGCGAGTGATATCTTCAGTACAAAAGTGCATTTCTTCTAGCGTCTCGAAAGTGTCGTAAAGTGGATCTCAGCTTTGCATAAAAATGATGATAAATAAACATGGATATGAAGTTAACCTAATGGACATTTGTTACTTGTTCAAAGTTAACTACTATTAACATTTTCGACATAGTTATTAGAAACTTGAGATCGGCTCTGTGGCTGATCTCAGATGCGTTGCTACCCCTGAGGATGTTGCCTCATATACGAGTATGATGCTACTTTTAAAAGTTCATATAGATACTTTAGCGTACCTCTCTTATTCTGAAAGGAATTTCAGAGTCAAGTTATTAGGATTAGGATTAGGTTATAGTCATCCGACTTCGCGAATTAGATAGACTTCACATACCTTTGAGTACATTTTTATAAAAACTCTCAGAGTTGTATTTCCCTAATGATTAGTTTAGTTTATTAGTTTTTAATTAGGTAACTAACACGCACATAACTTTGTATCTAGCTACCTGTATCTCTAATGGTATGTTAAAACTTACTTCCGTAATATTTCGGGTATCGTTGAAGTATCTGTCGTTGGCAACGTCGTAGAAGGTGACGTAGATGTTTTGTTGGTCGTTGACGTATGCTGTGGTCCAGTTGACAGCGGGTGTCGTTGGAAGCGGTTCGTCCAACATCGTCGCATCTGGATACCTGTGGCAAAAACATTAGGTTAGATGTTTGCAGGCATAATATTAAATGAATATATCATACCATCTTAGGAGATATTTACTAGAGGAACTTTGAGCAGTAATATACCTTCAAACTTCAATATGCGGGGAGAACAACATAAATGTTTTTGAACATGTTTTTTTTTCTTTTTCATTTTTTTCTTAAAGTAATACAAGTTTGTTATGACTTTGAAATTACAAAACTTTATCGATTAATTCCTCAATTTTTCTATATGAATTTTCTTTTAATAATAATTGTTTCAAAAAATAAGTCAATGATCCTGAAGAAACGTAGTTTAAAGGTGTTTTTTTATATTCTCTTTATATTATAAATGCATCAGCGTGTGTGATTATCGAGATTTAGACAAGCATCGTGCGCGGCCAGTATTATAACCTTAATACTGAATACGCAGATATTTATTAAAAACATATTTTTTCATGTTGTAGGTACATTTTCTCATTCTTGCAGTTTGTAACAAAGATTGAGCACCTCTTGCACTGAGTTAGTCTCCCTAATGCAGACAATTCGCATTTTCTTTCTATTAGAAATGTATTTCCTTCGTTTGTGCCTGGTAAATATAACTTATCCAATACAAATAAAACAAGATCCCACGTAAACCTTTGGGATATGACTGTACTCGTAAAAGGAAAGTAATCTAAGATCCCTGAAGTATTATAGTTTATTGATTTCGTTTAAACAAATAGGTATCGCTGTATCGTTTTGTACAATGTGTAAGTAGCAAACTAGCGTGTATTTCATCCGGTGATACGTCGCCACTGCCGCCCAAGGTCTGTTGCCAATCCGAGAAAAGATTTCAGTTTTACATGAGCTTGGTCAAAGCGTTGCTCACCCTGAGGATTAAGTTGGAACGCCTCGGACCCCCTCACACTCCACTCGGATCCACTCCCTTCAGATCAGCACTCCTATTCCGACGGATATGAGGAGAACTCAAAGAAATTTACTAATTTACGTAACCTAATTTACGTAAACTAATACTAATATACGTTATACGTAATACAAATTTACGTAAACTTGTTATTTAAACGTATAATATGACATTTGATCATACAGGTCATAAGAACAGAATTTAACGACGTAATTTCAAATTTATTTAAA
>DWNY01001458.1:0-12629 GCA_018250635.1 Telegonus apastus
AGAAGGTGAATTTTTATAATTACTTATTTTATAAAAACTTAAAAAACCCACTTAATGCGCATTAAATTACTACAGAAACTTCCAGCAAATTTCCTATTTTACTGCTGTCCATACATTTCTTTTATAATTTCATATCAAATCAATCTTTTCCTCAAAGTAGATCCTTCACAGAATTCTTATTGAATATCAATTTAAATTATATTACCATCACTTCGCAAGTAGCCCCGCTTCGAAAGTAGCCACTGCGACCCATTGATCATCTGTAATCAACTCCAAATAAGATCAGAGTCCTATCTAAGGCCACAGATCCATTACTACACCTAAGGACTGAGAACGCCTCAGATAGCCATGTCTCCCTTACCACATCCTTCAGACTAGAAGATAGCAGCCAGGATAAAATTGAATAGGATTATATAGGAAGCAGATAAAGAAATGTCGGTGGTGCCAACGGAGTCGAATCACAATGGATTCTACCACCTCCATAAATTCTACCATATTGACCTTTAAGTAAAGTTTACAATCCCTTCGATTTTCTGTAAACGATAACATATTACATGAAACTCGACTAAGTTCGAAGAAACATAAGAATTAAGACGAAAATAAAATAAAAAAGGATCGTGAAAATAGCGGTCAAAAAATAAGTAACCTCTTTTAGGAAATTGCTAAAAACCCCGAAAGGTAAATATAAAAGGCCAACAATACAATATTTCTAAATTAACATCGGCCAGTACATTAGGGTAACTACCCTCCATAATAAAATAATAACCGATATGCAAAAATCCGTAATGGAATCACTCAATCGAACTAATGTAGCGATGAATAGAAATGTGATTTATGACTCCTCGAATAAGAAAAATGACTATAAAATACAGAGATACTCTTATAAGTTACGACACGACTGAGTCCTTGAGTGCATTTTGTTTTATATGGCTTGTACAGTAGCTTAAATTTTACAAATACTTAGTAAGAAAAAAATAGCAACAGTAGAACGCTTTGTGGTTCGGCTCCTACGGCACTACCGTCACACCTATTTCTGCCTAATAACAGCAGTGGTAAACATTGTTATATTCTAATTTTAAGGGTGTGGTTAGGAAGACATTATCCTCTTCCTCCTCCTGATGAGGAGGATGAAGTATGTCCTGTTACTCCGCAGACGTGCAACAGCACATCTGCGGAGTAACAACTCCGGAGGATGCTTCGGAGTAACAACACATCTGCGGCCAACCTCAATTAACACACTCATCTTATCTGAGATTGAAGCATCAATAGATGTAAGTAGCCAATTACCGTCTATATCTACATGCCCTTTTACTACCTCCAAATTACATAATAAATCTAAATTCATCTCCAAATTGAACCCTGGGAAATTAAACATACCACTAAACTTTCCCTAGATTATACGTAACGCATTTACATAAAGAAGTATAAAAACAATCGTACTACTATTTATTCAATCTAGTAATAGATAGCAATAAACATACAAAGTTACGATATTATTACAAGTAAAGAATATCGTAAAGTATAAAAAAGTTTCTTGATAAAAACGTAACCTCTTTGGCAGATTATCGTCTAGCGTGCCTTCTTGGCTGATTCAGATTTATGATTTCAGCTGAATTTATTATCTGTGACGTCCATATTTTTCTATTCCAGAATTAGAAAAGTTGATTGATCACTATTGATGGAAAAACGGGAAAGCTTTACGCCATTTTGATAGTCTTACTTACAAAAAATATATCTTTTATTAAATAATCTGTTATTTTTGGTTCTTAAAAGTTGGCTCATGCAGTTGCACAAATGTACGACTTTTTACTTTTACTCAATTTCAAGAACAAATCTAAGAAGAAATATTGAGAGAAACGAAAATAATTAATCTGGAAGCAAACGAACACGGAATAAGTATAATGTACGTGTAAAATAAATCGCTACAAAACTTATTTTAATCCAAAAAGATAGTGGCTCGTATACAATGTGATAGATCAACGGATGCGGCGACTGCGTTAACTACGGACTTGGGAACTCTTCCTGTAAGTAGAGACAGCTTATGGAACTTACGAGTACCTGTAGCTTGGGCTTCACATAATGATAATTGATCACTGCTATACTTAAACAAAAGCATTCAATTCAAATAAAATTGAAGTTCTAACAAAATTTTCTCAAAAAATAGACTTTTCTCTTAGTTTCCCATGTATATTTAATTTTCAGAATTTTATCCTTATAAATAACACTATCGGATGGTATACAGCAGGTAATTTTTATCTTAAAATTAATCGTTCGATTCAGTTTTAGTTTTTGACAAAATCGGCCACGTACTTCCTTTAAGAATTTTTTGACATTTCTTATTGTTTCGGATTGGGCCATTCGCGAACACTTGAAAAATTCACCCTGTTTATAAACACCTATATATTTAAATATTTTTTTAAGAATTTCGAGTCAATCCATTGCCTACTTTTAGAGTATTGCCGACACAAACAAGTAATTTTATTTTAACAAGAAGTAATTCAATTTTAATAAAAACATTTAGTCTTAACTCCGCAGTTTTCGTGTACGCAGCAACACGCTTCTTACTCCTATCTATCTTAGCGGCCATTCATCATACCGCACATGTTAGCCGAGCGGAGTGAAGTGAAGTGTTTTGTTACACTTGCACACGTCGGCGCGATTTTGCGCGATTTACTTTACACTTAATACAATATGGACCGATTCTTGTTTTAGACTTGATAAAAATAGAAGATCAATTTGTCTATTGATATTATGCTCAGAATAAAAACGAAAAACAAAGATAAAAAAATAAGACACAAATAAAGATAAAAAGTTAAAAAAAACTTGTTTTTTTTACTTTGGCATGAGAAATGTATCAGTAATAAGTCAGGGGTTTATTTAATTATGCCATAGGTATACGGAGGCCTAAAATCTATGTATGCAAGGCATAGTCTTAAAATTTAAAGGGGGAATTATAACTGACCTTTATTTAAGGTTACAATGTTATTTTGGATTCATTTCAGCAGATAACCATGAAAGTCAGTGGCCACTTATGTGTTCGTTTATAATATCAATTGTATAAAAAAGTCACGAGATCATTTGATAAGGGCTGAAATCAGTGGGTACTTCACAATCCAGCCCTATAAAGAGAAAACCTGAAGTAAATTACGTGTAATATTATATTGAAACAGTAAAAAGATAAATAAAATAAACCTTTAAAATACTTTCAAAGAGGATCTTTTATAGATTAATGAACTAAAAAGGTAAAAATATTTTTCATTTAATGATCTTTAGCAAGAACAAAAGGACCTCATCTTGATCATTAATCAAAGACGAAGACAGTTCATAGTTAATGAAATTTAAATAAACTTAGAAGTCCTGAAAACAGACATATTTTATTAAATCTTTCAAGCTGCATTTTAAATAGAATACCAAGCCAATGTCAAATATAAACACATGCTTATAACATTATTGACTTAATTGAGAATATGCTGTTTGCAAAATAACTTCATACATCCATCATTTTGAAGGTAGAACTCTTTGTTGTACGACTCCGACGGCACTGCCGCCACACATATTTCTACCTAATAATAGCAGTGTTAAGCGCTGCTGTGTTGTGGTCTGAAGAGTGTGGTAAGGGAAACATATGCGAGGTGTTCCTAGTCCTCAAGGATGGCAACGCATTCTTGGCCAATCTCAGGTAAGACTTATCTTTTCTGGGGTTAATAATAGATATTCATGGGCAGGAGTGGTTACTTACCATCAGGTGGACTGCATGCGTTTGCTACACACAAATTCCTGGACTTTGTCCTTTAGTCGCCTCCTATGACACCCACGGGGAGAGATGAAATGCTATTCAAGACTTTCTAGTGTATATATGTAATATGTTAACGACAATTTAGAAACAGGAGGTATACACGTGATATAATCTATATATGTCATTGAATATCTTCAACATTAATTTTAACTACCTTTGGACATTATCAACATTTTTCTATGGGTACAGTTAAATCAAACGCGCTATCCTCACAAAATTACCTGCATTATTACTCCCATGTTGTCTCTGACCCCCAAATCGCGTCTGTAATAACTTATAAAAATTCCAATCAGATTAAGAGGAGAGCTCAGTTAATAGTACAATAGTAACATAGCGCTAAGGCTGACTGCACACTTGCTACTCGAGTGAACGATGGTCGCGAAGGCTATATCTTAATAGAATAGGATACCCTGGATCCTTTGCATGTCGTACGAAGAGCCTGAAAGAACAGCAGTGGCCACTTACTATCTACTGAATCCTTACTTTTAGCTGGGCTACCGAAACGCTCAGATGATAATATCAGATAGCAATGTAAAGTAGCGCCATCTATTTTTGAATAGCTTAGATTGTATAAATTCATTAAATATCAACGCTTTTTCAATGATGGCATTACATAAAATATAAATGCATTATTTCATGTGCAAACTAATTATTACGAAAATAATACTAACCTGATCTAGGTTTGTGTTATTTTCGTAATAGTCAAAAAGTAGTAGAAGACTATCTAAATACAAAAAAATATGAAAACCGTTAGGGCCGTTTTGGAAAATCAATCACATAACTACATATATACAAAATTGCTTGTTCAAAATGTAGGATATTAAAAAACACTTATGGGTTGCTTCTATATATAGCGACCATTTTATTCGCAAAATCTAAAAGTTGGTGAAACAAAGAAGCAAATGTGTAACCAGCCTTATGCTTGCACAATAGACAATGTTAAGGTTACGTTCGCATTTGTTTAGTTAGGTAACATTACTTTACATACAAACGTACAAGATCGTATCGGACGCGAATTATCTATGTAAACACGTGTGGGGGTTTATTGATTTTGATACTTTAGGGGTATTTTGGGCATAGGAAAAAGATGGAAAACCTATATAAAGTATAAGTAACATTGTTTTGATACTCGGTTAACTTAGGCAACTAGAGAATTATATTTAAAACAAAAAACCCGACTCTTAAAAAAAATTACTTTGATGCTCTAATCTCCCCCTGTTCTCTCCGCTCACGGGTGCCATATTTAAAAAATGTATAGCCTATGTCACTGTAACAACTAAGACGATTTTAATGATACATAATTTGTTAGAATCCGTCAAACGGTTTGAACTGTGGAGCGTAACAAATAAATGAACATACATACATACGCTAAACTCTCCTTCCGACGCATTGGGTAAAATAAACAAGCGTTTTTGGATTGATTGTCCAAATTAAAATTTATACTTAATGCATTACAAATAATTTGTATGCGATAAGTAACTTATTCTTTATTAGAAGTTAAACAAATCGGCTTATTTTTATTTTTTATTTGCCAGTAAAGCTAGAAAAAAATTCGATAGCCTTTATCTATCATGTTTTTAGTTTGAGGTTACTAATAAGTTTACAGCTTTAGTTAACAACCTACTTAAGATTATAATAATGCGTATAACAAATACTTAATGGGTGTTCAAACCTACGAAATATAAAAGTAAAAAGAATCGAAGCATTAATCATTTCTTTGAAATATCTGAAGCCTTAACATTTTAAGTACCAACAACCCATTATTGATAAAGCAAAGCAACATTGTAGATTTAATAAAAGGAACCCACTGAAGTATCCAGAAATAATGAAATCCTCGTACAAAGCTAACCAGTCGTGACTTGAAGCTTTCTTTAGGGATGGGAACGATGAAAGAAAATTATCGATAGTATTTCAGTTTAATTTATCGACTGATATTGTCTTGCAGAAAAGTTATGTTATTTTTTTGGAATAGTATTAACAAATGTGTGATGAATTTGTGCACAACCGTTTGGGAAGTATTTATTGTATTCATATTGTTAGCATAATAGCTTATATTTGTATAGCTTGTTGTTAAAATATAATTAAGGTATGTCATGTCGAAATCATTATTTACTAATATTACACCCAATGTCCTTAAGAACGACAAATACATTACGATCTAAATGTAATAATTATAAAATATAATAATCCTGACTGACAGACTGATAAAAAATCTGCGTAAAGAATAAAACATCGATAGTGAAAAAAAGCCTTTGCATCACTAAACGCTTCGAGCGATCAAGTCGTGTCCATACATTAAGGGCATTCATAGCTCTGTCGCTTAATGCAATTCATTGTACAAGGATCCGTCAATGACCACTGTAAGCTGATCTTCCCTTCCCCTCCAATCAACAAGAAATCCCAAACCCATCGAAGAAACTGTAGCAACAACAGAGATCTTGCTAATCTGGTCCGCTTGAGCATACAACGGACCAGTGTTGCTGAATCCCTGCAAGATGTTCAAGTTCTTCCCACAAAATGCAGTTTCGGAGGCCTAACTAAGCTGGTCAGTCACCCAGATGAAGGCTGTAGGATTTACAAACTTAAGAGGTTTTGCGTTGAGATTTTGAATTTAAGATGAACACTTAATGGTTAAAGGGCAGGAAATTTTTGCAGGCTCTCCATTGAATTATGGAGAATATTTCGGTTTTTTAACATAAACATTGTAGTCGTTAATCTACATATTGAAATATTCACATATTCATGAATTTGTTCTTTACTGAAATTCTATAACAAAACTGTTGCTTGCATAGTGGTTTTATTAATCAAATAGCTTTGCAATATTGTCGAAAAGTTGATATGCCCGAATTACGCTTTTGTGGTCGGAAGATGGTAAGACATGAAGCATTCCAGCTTAGACCTTAAGTCCATTTGTGTTGCTCCATTTAGATACATCCATCGGTCGGTAGTGACCACATATATATCTATTAGAGACCCTGCTGGCTGGTTTACTAATTATACTGAATCATGTCTGATTTACTGGATAAAAGCACTCTGGGTCTAAACATATTCACACTTTGGAATGTAGTGGAACAGGAATAGTTCGATAGGGTGACACCAACCATTTCTGTACATATTTTGTGTTTTCATGGAAGAGTCTGGACGCTGAAGGACTTACCTTGACTGACTTTATATGTAGATCTAAGTTCTCTCTTCTAGACTCCTTGCGTCATGGGATTCTTTCAGAACTTCTCTTCTTCATGTTAGTTTCAGATGTATCTACATGGGCAGCATTAATCTACCATTTGCTACTCTCAATCATGTGAAAATAGCATCTAGATTAATCATATCAACACTACAACAGACGGATATATCTGCCTACCAGCTATGAGTACCACGAAATGAACCACGAAACCAGTTTTCCAACATTTAAGGGACACTTAAATTTAATTTAAAACGTTTATAACCCACGTATCATAAGCTCCATAAGCTCACACCCCAAATCCATCAGGAAAACACGATGCGAGCCCCAAAACATTATATTTGACGAAAAAAAGATTGTTAAAGTACTTTCAATATCCCATTAGGCTGAAAGACCAAAATGTATTCTTGTCACGGTCGGTAAATCCAAAGACCATTAGAAAAAAATGTTTTTGATATCCAACGTGTTCCACTGTGAGAGAGAAGCGAAGCGTGAGAGGCTTATCACAGCTCAACCTCAGCTAATCTTCACTCACGAATTAAATTTCACATAGGTACATGGTTTTTAAAATTGTCTTATGGTTTTTACGCAGTAAAGTTTAAAGGTGCCCTTCGTGGTTCGTCTCCGGTGCCACCACCTGTTTCAACTGTTTCATAGCAGTGGCATGGAACCCCATGCCACTGCTATGAAACAGTTCTTTGAAGAACCCTTCAAAGAAGGTGCAAAAAGATCTCTCCTCCATTACCGGCGATGTATTGGCGACTTTTGGTATTGCAAATGTCCATAGACAACGGTGATTGCTTGACATCACCGAGCCCGTTAGCCGTATCGTTAGGTTTAGATATATATAAAAAACAGTGTTCTGATTTGAAGGGGAGTAAATAATATATATATATCCGACGCCTTCCAATTTGGTCCAGGTCCAGGGGTAGTAACGCATCTGTGTTCGATCCCAGCTAGGATACTTATTTCCTCTGAGACAGATCACAGGAGCCCATGTGAAGCTGTGGCCAGCTACCACCAGATGTACTTCATAGTCGTTTACTATTTCTATCTTGTAAATATACATATATCCTATAAAAATAAAGATAGATAATATAACATTGTGGACTCTAAGCTAGAATAGTCTCCACGATTTGAACCCGCCATCCCAGCTTACTGTGTCGAAATTCTTACAATTAAACCGTTCGTAGCGCGTCTTATGTCCATCGTTAAAGAGCCTACTTCCTTATATTTTAATAAGAAAGCATCTCATCACATTATCATCAGTGAACGAAACAACATTCATATACAATATTGGTGTGGTAAGGGAGACATACTTATTCGAGGCGTTCCAACAGCAAGGAGGAGCAGCAACGCATCTGCGGCCGATCTCAGGTAGGACCATAATCTTATCTGGGGTTGATTACAGATGTCCATGGGCGGTAGTGGCCACTTACCATCAGGTAGACTGTATCAGGTGTTGCTACTTCTAAAACATAAAAAATACAATATTTACTCATGCAATAAAATTAAAAAATAAGCTATAAATACATAATTTGTCGTCTAACGTCGTATAAATCTTTCTGACGAAGTCGGATAATACTAACCAAAGGTCCTACACTGCTAACAATAATATTCACTTCAAATTTAAACTTTATGTTACCGTAATAAGGTCTATAGGTGTTTGCTTAACGTTAACTATATTTTGTCTAAACGGTTTTATGAAAAGAGGTTGGTTTATAGCTTGGCTTTGAATACCTAGACAATTTTAGAAAATAAGCCTCCAATGTAAGCGATTATGCACTCTGATACCATGGAATAGGTGGTAGTTTTGAAGGGCGCTCGATGTGTGGGATCACTTGTCAATCGCTCCGTACAAAATAAGCGTGAAACGGTTTCTTGAACGATTTCGCAATGCCATTAAAAGTTAGCTCTGTTATTGAATTTTGAATGTAGAGCAAAATATAGCTTGTAGGTCCTCAGACCAAAAAGGAAGACTAAGTTTCTTAAACAAGATATCGAAATAGGATCTCGGATGCGTCGTTATCTATTAACTCAAAACGATTTGTTATAAATTCTGTGAGATGTTTTCCGTCTATTTTTAATTTGAGTCATAAATTGGACCCTTTTTTCGCCCAGGTGTGATGTGGAAAGGTTTAAAAAATTATGATAAAATATAAAAAAACAGGAACTGAAAATAACAAAAGATTTTATTTTTAGGTGGTCCAGGTCGTTTCAATCATGAAAAACTGACAATCAAAAATGTTTACAACGAACATACGGAAGAAATCAGGACACAACACGGAAAACCTCACGTAATTCCTTTGAGCTGACTTGAATTGCCAACAAAAAATCAGCTCAGACTTCAAATAAATGTCTACGGAAAATCAATTCGATACGCAATTACTCCGCCAGATGGCGACACCTTCGCCCGTAAAACGTTAATACAAGCGGATTTCAAAGAAAAATAAATTATCCGAATGATTCTTTGGACGAACTTTATAGGGTGAGTCGTCACACAAAAACGCACCGAAAATATTATTTTTACGATTAACAAAAAGTGGTACATCAGTATATCACGCAAGTGCATATTGCACATTCTGCTGTCGCCCTTATGTTTTGGGTGTGGACACACAGTGACATTTTACCGCTTGTATGTTGATGTCAGAACATTTACTTGCTATAACTATGGGCATAGAATATAGCAAAATCACTAAATCTTTGACTTTAACGAATATTTTAAGATCTGAAATATACGATTAAATACTTTAAAAAATGAAAAATATAATGAAGATATAAGACTACTCCAACAAATAAATCTATTTACTAAATAAAGTATTATTCACAAAATATTGGAAAAAAAATGTGTGCACCAACATGCTGAAGTTCAGAACTCCCCCAGTAAAAAGGCGAGATCTTGCAAACCGTTGCAAACTGAATTAACGTAATCTGAAATACTTAATTTTGCTACAGAAAGCCATTTGTGTCGGTAAGCCATTGATATACCACTAGTAAAAACATAAATACGTCATACACGTTTCAAAAATGGCACATAGGATACATGCTAATTGTCACATCTGAACGGTCGGGATTGGTCGTTTCTATGTTTCCGTGACTCTGTGTATAAAGTATATATATGTCTCGCATACAAGTATATGTTCATCCCTTTTTATGCATTCAATTATACTTGCAATTCATAACTATTTGTTAGTGCGTTAGTTGTTGTAAAGTAGTGTGTGTGTCACGTGATGAGTGCCACTAAAAACCGCCAATTGTTTTATTAGTAACCTATGTTTCTTTACTTGTAAATCAATGCGGTACGCAGTATATCTAAACACATACCCTAAAGAGGTATTACTTGTATAATTTACGGTTTTCGTGGCGTTTATCGCTCTATGTCAACCGGCGATCCGTTTTTTATGAGCGTGCGCGGACGCATTGTGAATCATTTTCCGTTCAAAGATTAATAAACAGACGCGTAAGGACATTAATAACTGTTGTTACTTTTACTAAAGTTTAAAACTAACACCTTCGCTATTAACACAACAGTAGTAAAAAACAGGCAATAAAGTGAAACTTAAAAACTTCCTGATAAATTTAGGATGGATGTATATGAAGAACGGACTTTTGAAACTACCTCTTAAAGGAGCATAAAGCGATGAAAGCTACATAATTATGATATAATTCTCTCTTCATATATACTTAAAACGATTAACTAGTTTAGTAGAAGGATGTCAATAGTGTAATTAGGTGTACATAAACAAAAAATACAGAAAAAACTTCAAAAAGTATGTTTTGTTTTTATAATAATTAATTCTATAAAAAAGGAATGTATTTGAATATGTATATGTTTGAAATAGAGACAATCTTTGTCATATACCAACACAAAGGCAAACGAAAATATTCGGAATGTCTCATCCGCAAATTTGATCTATCTAATCTATGACCGAACTTTCAAAACAAAGATTAATCTGCGACCGCAACCTTTGGTCAGATAAATGAGAAAGACGATATACGTCACGAAAAAATTTATATAATCACTAGTTTTCCGTTATAACATCGCCGGTGTTAAGTGAACTCGCATGCCCTATACTTTGCTGGAGAGGATGATGACGTTGTGGTAGCAGGAAAGAAGTGGATTAAAGGTGGTAGAATTCTCTGTGTTTCAACTCCAGTGGCACCACCGCCACACCTATTTCTGCCTTATAAAAGCAGTGTTAAGCGCTGCTATGTTCCGGTCTCAAGGGTGTTAGGGAGACATACTTATTCAAGGCGTTCAAACTTGGTACTTAGGGGCAGCAATCATCTGTGGCACCAGATAGCACTATATATATATATACACACACACATATATATATATATATATAGTGCTATCTGGTGCTATATTAATGAAGGCGGCTTATGTATCTGGCCTAGTTGAACTCTGAACATCCGTGATTATAATCACTACGCCACACGAGATGTTTCGAATTTTTCCAAAAAATATTAAAAACAAAGCTTCAGCGGTCACCGAGTGTGAGGTAGGGCGGTAACTGCGGACAAGCTCTCGTTTTGTTTATTATTATTATCTATAGCGGGGACTTCGAGAGCTTTTCTAGGCAAAGCTTAAGAATGTTATAGACATGACTACCTATTATTTGTGAAAAACTAGCTGATACTCGAGACTTCGTACCCGCAGACTACATACAATAAATATTATTATGCAATGTACGTACATTGCATACATGCAAAACCAGGCCGGGCCACTAGTTTAATATACGAGAATCAGACATAAATTACGCTGTCTTTTTAAGAAAACCGCATTAAAATCCGTTGAGAAAATTAAAAAAAATCGAACAGACGGTGGGAAGCAATTTTGTGTTATGCTATGAGGAGAAATGAGAAGGGAAAACTTATAGGGTGAATTCATTATTTCCCATTGCTGAGTATGGGTTTATCTCATAGTCCATTACGTTGGTTATGTTCTTTTTTATATTTTGCGGATTGATAGACATATCTTTGATTTTTTTAATGCTCAAATGTATCAGTTTATTCATGATGCATTCCTTCACCATTAAGCCAGTAAACATTTTACTGACTTCCACTATACACATAACTTTGACAATCAGAAATATGAATCCATGTTTCAGTTTCAGCAACCACGTATCAGTTATTTCATAAATACGTTACGTAATACAACCGATAAACTTAAGTAAGACTTTGAAAAATTCGTAGGAAAAAAGAAATTTCACTTCGAAAAATAAGTCAACTCTACGTCTTCTTAACTCTACATCAACCCCACATTAACTGCGGGGAGCCTGCGTGTTATGGTCATCTTACGCAGATGTGTCCATGTAACACGCGTTTTGTATCTACGCGCTAATCTGGTTTCATATGTTTTGTTGTCTGTTTATAATCGGATCTCGGCACATGAGACGTTCACACGTACGCACCTTAGCTGGTAGCGTGGTGTTGTGTTTTAGCATCGAATAAGTATATAATATTGATAGAGTATGTCTGTCTGTATGCATTTTCTGGGCCTGGGAGCACCCAGTTATGGTAAGAAGATATGAAGCTACACAAGTTTTTATTTAATTTTTATTTTAAACTAAGTTTTTGAAACTTTAAACTTTGAAACTTTAATTTTTGAAACTTGCCAGTGAGTCAGTGATGTTTGTACAATAACGCCAT
>DWNY01001459.1:0-12628 GCA_018250635.1 Telegonus apastus
TTAGTGAAAGTCCCGTCAAAATTGATCTAGAAGATTACTTCAGCCAAACAGACAGACAGACATTTCTTTTTATAATTATATTTTTGTTGTAGATACTGTGTACATATGCATTTAGTAAAATGTCATTTTGACATTACAAACAGACTCTTCGATTTTATCTATGTGTATAAATATATAGACAATACTATTTTCAATTTTAAAAAAGACATGGTTCCACACAGTAAAATTAAAAGCCAAAAACCCTAGAGCCATCCTTGATGTCAGTCGATATCAGTTCCATTAAATTATTTTCATTATCTTAATTGTAACCTTTTGTATTGTTCATCCAAATAATAGAATACCTAAAACCGGATACAATTTGATAACGTAAATTTAATCTCGATAGTTTTAATATAAACTATTGGGTGAGTAGACTGACACAAATCCTTGAATTCACGGTCGCTCATGGTGATTTAACTGGGTATATACACATTGTGTTGAAATCAGTACCTACTGAACAACTTAGTTCAATCTATGACAAATCATGGCCGCCAAAGGTCATTTTAGGTACCTACGTAAGTGTTGAAATCATTATCTTACTATTAACTATTTATCAGATTAGTTAATTGAATATCTGTCCATTAATTTTTGAGTATAAAGGTGGTAGAGACCTTTGTGGTTCGATTCCGGCACCAAGAACACATCTATTTCTGCCTTATAACTGCAGTGTTAAGCGCTGCTGTGCTCTGGTTTGAAAGGGTGTGGTAAGGGAGACATACTTATTCAAGACGTTCCAACTTAGCCCTCAGGAGTAGCAACATCTGCGGCCGACCACAGGTAGGACTATGATCTTATCTGAGGTTGATTACAGATGTCTATACGACAGTGGCCACTTACCGTCAGGTGGGCTGCATGCTCGTTTGCTACTTCCAAGACATAAAAAATTATTTTTTATAATTCAGAATTCAGAGCAGGGATGTTATGGATATCCGTAACCGTAACCGAAAATATCGGATATCCGAATCCGAAATAAATATTTCGGATAATTTCAAATATAACACAAATTAATCGTTACCCGGCAGTGCCGACACAATAGCAGTGCAGGTTTCTGAATTGCAAGTAAATTAAATCACTACTTCGCTGTAAATTATTTAGTTTTCACTTTTCCTTAAAAATCATATATCCGTAACTGAAACTATCCGAAACTATCGGATAATCCGAAATAGTTCTATATCCGTAACCGTATCCGAAACCGGTATAATTTTTTTCACTCAACCGTATCCAGATTTGAAATTTCATATCCATAACATCCCTAGTTCAGAGTTCTATTTAAGATTGACAATAAATGCGTTGCCACCCCTGAGGGCTAAGAAGGAACTCCTCGGATAGACGTCTCACTCACCACACCCTTCACGCTTAACACAGCTGTTATTAGGCAGAAATAGGTATGGCGGTGATGACGCCGGAGTCGACCACAGAGGATTCTAGCACGTTTAAAATTTTACATTTACGTAGGTAGGTACGTAGGTGTCGAAATCATCACCTTACTATTGTCTTTTTAACACATTAGTTAATTAAATATAATATAATGTCATTGTTTCAAAGCCGCGCAAAAATCTCTTGTAAGATTAAGAGGCAAAGGTCATAGTACACACTAATACAGTAAAGGCTTGTGTCATGGTTAATCACTGGTCAAATACGGATTAGTAATTCTATATCATGCCCTAAGGACTGGACTTCATGATGTTCGTTAACTAAACCTCGTGGTTATGAATTTATAATGCGCAAATCTATTCAAATAAATAAAATCGAAATGTCGTTTGTAATCAAAATAACAACTTTTTACTAAATGCATATGAAAGTATACACGGTAACTACAATGAAAATAGAATAATAAATAATATCGCCTGCATGTCTGTCTGTTTGGCTTTTAAACGGCTGGGCCGATTCTACGGGACTTTCATTGGATAATAGCTGAAGGTCTAAGGCGACTTTTAATTAAAAAAAAGCATAAAAGCGCGCTACACGCGCATGCGGCCGCCGCGGGCGTTAATAGCCGTTGCTATTAGGCAGATATTAATGTACCTATGACTTTTTACTTCTTTAACGCGGGTGAAACAGCGGGGAATCAGCTATTAAGTCATTAAAAAATATGCCTTTGATTCAAGCTCTTAAAAATTATTTTTTAACTATCACATACATATTAAATAAGAGAAACCGTCGCTCGATGGCGTAAGCTTATAACAGTAAAATCAATACATTAACCACAGATTAGTAATATAATTCCGTTATAATAACGCTCACATTCTTTAAAAATCACATGCACACACACACTTTGAACCAAAGTCGAAACCGTGAAGTTTAGAACTTATTTCTGTGAGTAATTTTTCACATAACACTTACCTACAACAGAAATATTAAACCAGAACTTACAACAGACATAAACCAGGGAAATAGCCGTGGTCATAAAACTTTAAAATGATAAAGTCGATCAAATATACACACAACAATCTTATCTATATTTTTCACTAAAAACTTACGTAAAATTGACTCCAATTTTAACAAAACACTTTTTTTCAAAAATCACTTAAAACATTGCATTTAAAACGTCCGAACGACACAGCGTCAAGTGCAAAGTGACCAACGACAGTAACAGTTCATTTCTTTAATTTCTGAATACAAAAAAGTTGTTGGTCGTTGAAGTAATCTAATATAAACTTTATTGCCTGATAGTAAGGTTAAAAAAATAATAGCACCTATTACCCGGCCGCTCATACATCCAGTATAAATTGACCCCAGCCATTTGAACTATAATACGTTGGAAATAAAGCCGTGATTATATGTAGCCAGTGGTCAACACAGAATAAGGCTGTTTACATTTGTAGTTTCGAAACTAACTAAACGAGTTAGTAGGTAAATTTTAGTAAGTAAAGTTTTACATGTTTTACATTAGTTTTACATTAAACATTACTTAAGGGTCATCCATACATTACGTCAAGGGGGAGAGAGGGGGTAGACGCAGTGTGACAAGGGATGGGAAAGGGTGCTAATTTTCTCATTTCAAAATACAATACAGGTATCTAATAATTTCTTATTTTTTATTTATATACCAGCTGATCCCCGCGGTTTCACCTGCATTAAAAAAGTAAAAAGGCATACATTAATATCTGCCTAATAGCAACTGACATTAGCGCCCGCGACGGCCGCATGCGCGTGGAGCGCGCGCTAGTGCTTTTTTCAAAAATTAAGGTAGCCTAAGTTACATCTTAGACTTTCAGCTATTTTCTAGACAAAGTGCCGTTAAAATCGGTCCAGCCGTTTAGAAGATTACTTTAGCCAAATAGACAGACAGACTGACAAAAAAAAATTGTTATAAGTACCGTGTATACTTTCATATGCATTTTGTAAAAAGTTGTTATTTTGACATTACAGACAGACACTTCAATTTTATTTATTTATATAGATTTCGATAAACTGATAGGACTCACTAGACCGATTTTGATAAAAGTTAAAACTGCTTACTTAGATTTTTCAAATATATCTTTCTCTAGCCAGAAATCGAATGAGTTCATTTTGAAAGAAAAACACACGGACAATAGTATACTTATTGGTCTTATATGGTTTGCGTTGCTACCCCTGAGGACTAAGTTGGTCGCCTGTGGTTCGGGAGATATACTTATCTCTCGAACCACACCCCTCACACCAGATCACAGCAGCGCTAAACACAACTGTTATCTTACCTTATCTTATTGAGAAAGTTCCTTATCTCTGAAACGTTATCTTAAAACAAAAGTTGCTCAACTATAGATATTAATTTCTTTATATAAAGCCGAAGTATTTTTGACAGATCAATTAATATTTCGTTACTAAAAAGTAGCGACATAAAATCATTAGTTAAAAAAATTGCTACAAAATGGGTTTTTTGATATATTTTATCTGTATTCATTTGGCTATTATACAAGTAAGTGTACAAATACTTTATTCGTAATATTCCACAGTAAAATTATTGATTTGTTACGTTATCACGTGTAAACTGCTGAACCGATTTAGATGAAATTTGTAATGAAGATAGTTCAAGCTTTGAGGAAGGACGTATTTTCAATAACGCTTTAGGAAGCAATAAAGCTTAAGATTCATTCTTCCATCAAACTATACCTAAATTATCAATTCAGATTTCTTTTAAGCCTTGCCAAGGTTTGAACCTGAAATCTTCTAAGTATTAGTAAATATGCCAGTTCTATCTCGTTCAGGCAGATATACATTAAAATTAGTTGCTGATGGATTTCGATTTTTCGTCTCGAATTAAACCTAGAATTCTTTGTTACCAGTATAGTCATAAAATTGTTTGTTTTTTCAGACTGTTTTCACTCAATGTGCCAATAGAGTAGTCCAAGGCCCCAATGGACCAATCGAGCTCTTACCCAACCAAGTACTGGTCCCGCCTCCAGGAGTACCATACCTTGGGCCTCTACTGCCACCAGGACTACAAGGACGGGTGTATCTGCCCAATCCCGCACCATGCAAGGCACCAGCTCCAAATGTCATCCTTCCAGGAACTCCAGAATACGCCAACATCGCAAACCTTGGCCCAGTGATAGCCAATCTCGCGCCAATGGGTTTGCCGAATGTTCTGTCAGGCAATCTACCGAGTCTCGCCGGGATCTCTAACGCACTGGGAAATATAGTTGTACCAGCGCCGGGAAATGTCGTTGTACCTCCAGCAAATATCGTTGTACCGAACGGCGTACCTGGAAACGTGGTTGTACCGTCAGGAAATGTCGTTGTACCAGGAATTGTACCAGAGTACGCTCCAACGATAATTCACGATAATAGCGTCGCGAACAGTCTGGCAAATGCCCTACAATTATTAGTTGTTAGTAGTTTGTTAGGTAATACTCTACCTACGTACGAACCACCGTACTACGAGAATTTTGTACCAGGGTACAATTATATTTACTGAGCAGAATAATTAGAATAATCAGAAATATGTTGTAAGGTATAATTTATGTGAATTAATTTTATTGTTTTTTATTATGTTGAATAAAACGTTTATGTCGTGAAAAATGTGTAATAATTTAGTCAAAATATCGTATAGATATAAGGATAATTACATTATCCATACATCTGTACGAATAAATAAAATGGAAGTGTCTATTTGTAATGTCAAAATAACAACTTGTATCAAATGCAAGAAAGTATACACGCTACCTATAACAAAAATACATTTATATATATTTTTTGTCTGTCTGTCTGTTTGGCTGAAGTAATCTTCTAAACGGCTGGACCGATTTTGACGTGACTTTCACTGGAAGATAGCTGAAGGTCTACGACATAAATTACGCTACTTTGATTTGTGAAAAAAGCATTAGGGCGCGTTCCACGCGCATGCGGCCGCCGTCACGGGCGTTAAAGTCAGTTGCTATTAGGCAGATATTTCTGTATGCCTTTTTACTTTTTTAACGCGGATGAGACCGCAGGGAGCAACTAGTTTTTTATTAAGGTGACAACCGAGCATAATTGAAGGTGGTAGAACCATTCGTGGCTCGACTCCGGCGGCGGTACCGCCACTCATATTTGTGTCTTATAACAGCAGTCACTGTAGCGCATCTGTGTTCTGGTCTGAAGGAGACATTCTTATCCGAGGCGTTCTAACTTAGTACTCAGGGGTAGCAACGCATCTGTGGCCGACCTCATAGACAGGACTCCTAAACTTTTGTGGCGTTGATCACCGGTGTCCATGCGCGGTAGTGGTCACTTACCATCGGGTGGACTACAAATACGTTTGCTACTTCCATATCATAAAACAAGTGAAATGCAGATGCATTACAACTTCAGAGGTGATCGCGTCATTATGACAACTGGCAACCACACCCTTCCAACGGATATCAATATTGTATGTTCCGTGATATGCAAGAACGCAAGAGATATAATATTGTTTGTTGGTAAGATTTACGCCGTGGAACCGAATAAAATATTTTATACGACATACATATTTTATGCAGAAAATAATTTCAACTTAACTCCCTTCAAGGAAACAAAGAACAAATTGTAAATAAATAATACTAACTTCGTAAAAATTTAAATAAAAACATGCTACTTCCTCATTTCTTATTTCCTTGTGTAGGATACATATTTAAAATTATGTCGTGCGCTGTGACAAAGTTAAGGCAGGAAAAAATATTCTAAGGAAATCCTGGAGGTCACAGTACAATGTAGCATTTTCTTGAACTGCAATAGATTTATGAAGAACTGAATGGATTTATGAGTTCTACCGAAGAATAAAAACTTCGAAAGTAAAAAAATATATTAAACGAAGCAAATTACTACGTCGCCCGACTAGATTGTGGATTATAAAATTATGCAAATACCTAATATGCATGAAATGACCTGTGGTATATGTCGTGGTTTTTCATTTCAGGTTAAAATTATCTTGAAAATTTTGAAATGTTACAATGTTTAACGTCTTATATTACTTTACAATGGTAAAAGTTGAATTTATAAGTATAATTGAAACTTGTGGGACAGCAGCGCCATCTGTTTTTGAATAGCTTACATTGCATTAATTTTATTAAATACCAGCGCTTTTTTCACTCAATAAAAAATGGCATAACATAAAATATAAATGCATTTTTTCATGTTCAAAAAAAGATTATCACGGAGTTGACAGATATTTAGAAAATTTTGATAGTAAAAGAATATCCAAATAAAAAAATTCGTCAAAATCATTGAAGATGTTTCAGAGACATCAATTAGATATATAGAAATATACAAGAATTGTTCGTTTAAAGTTTAGAATTGTTACTGCTTAAGAGATATATTTGACTAAGAATTATAATA
Organism: Telegonus apastus; assembly: GCA_018250635.1. Lineage (NCBI taxonomy): Eukaryota > Metazoa > Arthropoda > Insecta > Lepidoptera > Hesperiidae > Telegonus > Telegonus apastus. The sequence goes on from DWNY01001459.1 coordinate 6,817, forward strand.
AAAAATAATTCGTCCCATCCCCCCCTTTTTTCCGTTTGCAGGCTTCATATTTTTAAAGTTGTATAGCCTATGTCCCTATGACAAATGAGACGATTCTAACGACACCTCATATGTTAAAATCCGTCAAGCTGTTTAGGCTGTGGGGCGTGCCAAAGATATGGACATACAAACATACGCTTGAAAAATATTACCCTCCTTCTGACGCAGTAGGTTAAAAATAACATTCTTACAATATATTGATTTATAAATGCATAGACATACATAGAGGTTATACTAACCTCATCATCTATTCAGTCTATTCCTTATAAAGTACCAGTACATGTCGTAATATTTGATTATTTTACCACCAGGTCCACCACCGAGGCGCTGATATAGACGCCCTGTGCGTCGCGCCGCGACACATCGACAGGACGGACTACTTCGCTTCCTTCTACGAGCTCCTCAAATTGCAACCCCAGGTAATTGTCAAGCAAGCGTTCAGTCCACCTAACGGTAAGTGACCGCTTTGGACTTCTGTAATCAACTCTAGATAGGATCAGTATCCTACCTGAGCATGGCCACATGAATTGCTAACCCTGAAGGTTAAATTGTTGTGCACAGGTCTCTTCCCATAGGTTGTTAATGAAGATTAACCTTTTGCGTACTCTTTTGTAACGCCTTGGAGCACGGGTCAATGGCCAACTCGTGCCGACGAATTTCAAACAGTCCATAAGGCCTTTAACGAGGTTAAACGACTAGCTATTCAATTATAGCAATCCGGATCGGCCGCTCAACGTACCCTTCCGAAACACGGAAGCGCGCATGAAATTTACCACTAGCGGTCACCATCTAATGATCGCGCCTGATGTTGCTTTACTTTCTTTCGCTTGGGATCGCACGATTAATATTACATTACTTTTTAGGTGAAAGACTTGAGAGCCGTGGAGGACGCTTTCGTGCCGGTGATCAAAATGAACTTCGACGGAATCGAAATCGATTTGCTGTTTGCTAGACTGGCGCTCAAGGAAATACCTGGTAAGTTGGGAGATGCCCGGTACCAGGTAAAGTACATACATATTTTTAACAATAGTAACTGTCAATAATCTATTTTGATTCATTTCATTTTTATATTTTTTTATGTTTTTGTAATGTCATTCGATTTTAAACATTTCATCCTTTAAAATGAATTCCAATTAGTATTATTTTGACATATATTAAAAAAACAGACGTATTATAATAGAAGTAAAATATTTTACTTATGGTATCCATAATCTCTACGTACATTTCAGTAAACATTGGTTTTGATTGGAAATTTAATTTCATACTTTTTAAATTTAAATTTCAGTAATTGGCTGTATGCTGTATAACGTATTTAATTGTACGTTATTTATTTCTCAGACTCGTTCGACCTCCGCGACGATATGCTGCTGAAGAATCTGGACCAGAAGTGCGTGCGGTCGCTGAACGGGTGCCGCGTCACCGACGAGATCCTCCGCCTCGTGCCCGACATCGGCAACTTCAGGCTCACGCTGCGGGCCATCAAGCTCTGGGCGAAACGTACGTAGCTCATACACGGCCAGCGTAACTGGAGCCCCGTTTGGTGCACAAATATAAGCACATAAAAACGAACATATATATTACCCCGCTTCTATGGCAATTAGACGAAATTAGCAATAAGGGAAAAAAAATCTTTTTTTTTTTTAAAACAAATTACTTATATTTTTTCAATTTTCCAGGTCACGGAATCTACTCCAACACACTCGGCTATCTCGGCGGCGTGTCGTGGGCCATGCTGGTGGCACGCACCTGCCAACTGTACCCCAACGCGTTGCCCGCCACGCTCGTACACAAATTCTTCCTGGTGTTCAGTCAGTGGAAGTGGCCCCAGCCGGTATTGCTCAAGCAACCGGACACCGTCAACCTCGGATTTCCCGTTTGGGATCCACGGGTACCAACTTCATTAAAATATTTTTTAAGTCTGTGTTGCATAGCACTATTTCCTGTCTTGTTGTTGATATGCGACTTAAGAACAAAATACAACACGCATGCCAAGTGCGGGGTATGTTGGGCAAAACCTCTCACTGGGTCAGGTGTACGCCCAGTAGTGGACCTTAAAGGCTGATGCATAAATGGATGAATTAACTCAGTGATGCCAATTATAGAACCCCCTACTGAGTAGCAAGGTTTTTTTTATGTGATGGAATTAGCAAACGAGCATGCAGCCCACCTGATGGTAAGTGGCCACTGCCGCCTATGGACATCTGTAATCAACCACAGATAAGATCACAGTCCCACCTGAGGTCGGCCACAGATGCATTGTGACCCTTGAGGACTAAATTGGAACGCCTCAAATAAGTACGTCGCTCTTACCACACCCTTCAAACCAGAACACAGCAGCGCTTAACACTGCTGTTATAAAGCAGAAATAGGTATGGCGGTGGTGTCGCCGGAGTCGAACCACAAAGGGTTTTCTAATAGGTACCTTTTTTCTAATATGTTAAAATCATTACTTCAAATTTAAATCAGTCAACAACCACATCCTTCCACCGAAATTTCAGAACGGGTTCACATAGGAATAAGTTTGGCGGTGGTACCTCACCGACTGAACCATACTTATACATTGTTTCTAATAAGTGTTATATAATCCATGTTATTGTGTTGTATTTGACCAGGTGAACGTGTCGGACCGCTTCCACCTGATGCCGATCATCACGCCGGCGTACCCTCACCAGAATTCCACCTTCAACGTGTCCGCTTCCACGAGGACTGTCATCATGGAGGAATTTAGACTAGGTTAGTTGGCGATTGCGGATTATTTGATATGAGATATTAATATTAATAGCGTGTTTTTTTTTTGAGAACAAACAATATACCTGATGGTAAGTGGTCACTGTCGCCCATGAACATCTGTCATCAACCCAAGACTCTTTCTACCGATGGTTAATTATGGATGCGTTGGTACCCCTTAGGACTATGTTTCTACGCTTCGGATGGTACCACACTCTTTCGACCAGAACACAGCAACTTTAACTTAAATGCCTTATAAGGTGATGTGGCGGTGATGCTGCCGGAGGCGAATCACAGAAAAGTCTCCGACCAGTATTTTGTCTGACACGTTTAATGTCTGTAGATAATGTACATACAAACGTAGATTGAAATGCTGGTGTCACAGTATTAATCAGGGGTGTTATGGATATCCGTAACCGTAATCGAAACTATCGGATATCCGAAATATAAATCTATCCGAAACCATAACCGAATCCGCAATAAAAAAATCGTTCAATTCAATCATACATAATATCTTTATGCACTAGTTTTACATGTTTCCATTGCCATGACTTTTCTATGATCTATTTGATGACAATTCACAATTCAAAGCAATAGTCTCTTTTCCAAAAAGTAATAGTAGAAGAAGTATTTAATAGGTGACGTAAATAATCAATAACCTGTGAATTGTATAAGCTGTAACTGGATCGTCGTCATGTTATGGTAACACTAGATATCAATAAGACTGTACTTCTTGTACCAGGTCTGGCGATAACCGACGAGATAATGCTGAGCAAGTGCGGCTGGGAGCGTCTGTTCGAGGCGCCGAACTTCTTCGCTCGTTACAAGCACTTCATCGTCCTCCTGGCCTCCTCCGCCAGCGCGGTGGACCAGCTGCAGTGGTGTGGCCTCATCGAGAGTCGCATTCGGCATCTCATCAGTGAGTTTGACAGGCAGTTGAGGGAGGGAGGGGTTGCCTTATGACAGCAGTGTTAAGCGCTGCTGTGTCCTGTCAACAGAATATCAACAATCTGCTTTGAAACAGTCAATCACAAGGGGTTGAAGCCCCTTCCCTCGTCTGAATAAACAATATCATAAATGTAAGTCGATTCTTAACACTTGAGGGAGTGATAAAAAATAGGGAACAGGTGGGTTTTTTCCACCGAACCCATACAAGAAGTATTCTTTTACCCTTTTGTGTCTAAGTTAAAAAGTGTGGTAAGAGAAATATATTATGAATGAAAGTGTATTTGAAATTTGTTGTTTTTTTTGTGGTGTGTCGGTACGTTACAATGTATCGTGTGTCCCCAGCTACCCTGGAGCGCAACCAGCACATCACTATCGCGCACGTGAACCCCGAGTGCTACAGCTCCGTGCCACTGCACACCAACAACGGCCAGCCGCTCGCCCTGCCGCCCGGTACGTTATAGTATTACGTGTGTCCCCAGCGACCGCCATCCGGTACGATATGACGTGACGTGTGTCCCCAGCGCCCGTCGCCCGGTACGATATGACGTGACATGTATCCCCAGCGCCCGTCGCCCGGTACGATATGACGAGACGTGTGTCCCCATCGCCCGTCACGGGCCGCCCGGTAGGTTATAGTATTACGTGTGTCCCCAGCGACCGCCGTCCGGTACGATATGAAGTGACGTGTGTCCCCATCGCCCGTCGCCCGGTACGATATGATATGACGTGACGTGTGTCCCCAGCGCCCGTCGCCCGGTACGATATGACGTGACGTGTGTCCCCAGCGCCCGTCGCCCGGTACGATATGACGTGACGTGTGTCGCCCGGTACGATATGACGTGACGTGTGTCCCCCAGCGCCCGTCGCCCGGTTTGTTATAGTGGCACGTGTGTCCCCAGCACATCAAGATCGTTGCGTTACACGATGGCCGTGGTGATTTTTGACTCACGGGCAACCTTAATACTAAATACCAAATGGCGGAACAACGTTCGCCTGGACAGGTAGTAAAAAATAATAACGAAATATTTATATTATGTATGTGTATGTTTACAGGAGCCCCAGTCCCCACCGAGCCGGCGCCGGAGGTAAAAAAGAATGAGAACGTTAGTAAAACCGATTTCACTATATCACATTTATCGAACGGACTTGTGCTACTTTTTATTAAACATGTTCAAATTGACAGTAGTCTTTATTATTGCGTTGCTTTGCTGTTGTGAAATTTTCGTTGCGTAGTTTGTAAGGAGCGTAACATTTTAGTGACATTATTTAGATTTAAATTATTACATTAATGTTGTATAGACTAACGGTTGGCCCGAAATATGTCCATCGAAAAAAAGAGAAGGCAAATGAGGTCACCTATCTGTCTATTTATATTAGACAAAGATAAGTATAGGTCTCTCATCTTCCCTCTTTTATTATTTGTTGGACACTTGCACTCACGGGCCTGCCCATGGGCTCCCTTACTCTATGTTTAATAGATCTATGGATGAAACTGAAGACAACTTATAAAACTAGAAAAAAAACTTCTATTTAATATATTGAATTTTATGTGCTTTAACTTGCAAGAGTGCTTAAGCAGCAATATTGCTTATTTTTTAATTTGACCCTTTCAGTAATCACTGATAGGATAGGATAATTCGCAATAACATTAGATCTAAAACTATAAGTCACAGTAAGCCATGTAATTAATTTCATTGCATAAAATGGGGGACCGAGAAGAAGCAAAAATATAGAGATATTTTTTTGTAGAATTTATGTTTCGCGTAAATAATGAGTTTAAAGTTACAAAAGATTAAAGATTAAAAGATTTCATTGAACATATAAACAATTTATCACACTGTACGTTCGTAAACAACTGCAAAAGTATAAACTGTGTCGCAGCCGGTTACGCCCACTCCCGGACATGAATGAAGTATGTTCCATCTTTATTTAAAAATTATATACAATACACTTGACTAAATTCAGTAGCATGTATAAATTAATATATAATGTGATTCTTCTGCATAAGTAAAAACGACAATTACAATGATTATTACAATACTATTAAATGTATGTTTGTGTGCGCGTATGTGTGTATGTGTGTGTGAATATGATTGTG
>DWNY01001460.1:0-12626 GCA_018250635.1 Telegonus apastus
AGGGCAATGCATGAGATTCGTGTTATTTATAGGTAATATTCTGTAACAGTATTTTTTTATATATACTTTTATTTCTGCCTAATAACAGCAGCGTTAACCACTGTGTCCTGTTTTGAAGGGTGTGATAAGAGATACTTATTTATCCGCGGCGTTCCAGTTTAGTCCTCAGGAGTACCAAAGCATCTAACGTCCACATTAGGTAGGACTGTTATTATCTGGGGTTGATTACAGATGTCCATGGGCGGCAGCGGCCACTTACCAACAAGTGGGCGTGCTCGTCTGATACTTCCAAGTTCTATATGTTTTTAAACATTTTTAGCTGAAAAGGTTGTTATACTACCTGGTTTGTTGTCGGTACATTCAGTGAATGTAAAACTGACTGTTTGTTTTCTAGAAATAGCAGAAACTTTGTGGGCGGGGACCCTATATCAATGTTAACGAGTCGACTCATAAGCCGTACTTTTGTGTATAAACGTCCCAAACACGCGAACTGTTATTATCTTCTATACAATATTAAATGCGCATAGCGTTTTGTGTAGTTGTTAAGCAATTTATTAAGTTAAGCTGTCGGGGGTTGGATGGGAGACCGTTAATGGATTTTTGTTTTTTTTTTTAAGTAGATATATGTTATTTATCTTTTTTTAGTTCGAATTAAGGCATTGACATCGGTCTTTGACAAATGTGCAAAGTTTAAATTAAATATGTACGCTCAAAGTAAGGTAAAATCGAGCCCAGAAAAGTAGCTTACAAGCAAGCAAACATACAAGTGGAAGTAATTAAAGCGTGTTATTTTATTCAAAGTACAATCTTTACAAAATTCTTTTTTATGTTATGATTTTAGCAAACGAGCATGCAGCCCCTGGTGGGCTATATGGTACCTGGCTACTGCCGCCCATAGACATCTGTAACCATCCCCAGATATGTTCAGTCTTACCTGTCTCCCTTCAAATCAAAACACACAGCACCAGCAACGAACTAACAAGGCAAGTTACATACCTATCCGAGGTGTCCCAACTAAGTCTTTAGGAATAGCAACGCATCTGCGGTTTATTATATATTTCCATAGGTGGCAATGACCACTTATCATCAGGTGGACTGCACTCTCGTTTACTACTTCTATAGGTATTAAAAAAAATAACAAGTAATAATACACACAATGCACATATCAAATCAGGTTCTAATAAACTTCTCTGTAGTAACGAACGTGCATAATTTGAGCATAACAATATTTAAATTAACTGCTAGCAGCGGAAATAATAGCGCATAAACTTAACTGGTACGTATTTAGTATGTATTCGGAAACTGTGTATGAGTTGAATCATTAACAATGATAAAGTGGCTTTAATCTTTATATTATTACAAGCTGATCCCCGCGGTTTTACCCGCGTTATAGAAGTAAAAGGCATACATTAATATCTGCATAATAGCAATAGTTTTCGTTATCACTAACGCTTAACGCTTTCTACACTAGGATTTTCTCCAGTGTCGTGGGTGCCATGAAAACACACACAAAGACGAATACATAAACTCAGACCCAGAACAGAAATCTAAACTCATCGTTCAGATATCTGTCTGGCCGGGGATCGAACCCGGGACCAACTGCGTGTCAGACCGGTATGGTGACCGCTATGTGGGTATGTTTAATAAAAAACTTTTTATACGAGAATTTTCATTGTATATATAATCTATGGCCGAAACGACTATTTATTGACCGTTTGAAGGAAATCGGAAATCCATCGACACGAGCTTTTATGAGACAATATAAACACACCCTTATTCGTAACACTTAATCTGATCTATTATTTATCTCTTTGTAGCATTAATATTAAGCTATCTTGTAAATATGTGCTAGATGTAATTTCAAATCATTGTCACGTGTTTTTGCTTTAAAAGATAATATATTTAAGCCCAACAGGTACTTATCTGAATTCCTTATTATAAATTTTAAAAAGTAATCAACATATTCAAACACTCAGATCTAGAACGAACAGCTCAATTAATTTGCTTTTTGATGTGACGGTCAACGAAAACACTACGAAACACTATGTCATGACTGCATTTTAAATGTGGAAATTTAGTGTAAAAACTCCCTTTACAATACATCGCGATAACAAAAGGGGTGGGGCCAGTATATCATTGTTAACGACTCGAGTCGTAAACCGTAGTTTTGCGAATAAACGTCCAAAACAGGGCAGCGATAGCCTCGCGATAAAACCGGTATCGGAGATAAAATTATGATGGATGTTAAATGATATCTCGGTAATAAATCGGCATTATCCATGTAAAGTATTTACGATGGGGTAAAACGTACCGGAAAGCCAGAGCGTATACGGTACAAGTTACATTATGCTGGTTTAGATAATATTTGTCGTCAAACCATTATTGTCCCCCTGCTGGGTACGGGTCTTCTCTGAGTGAATTGGCTTTTAGGGCATAGTCCACGGCGCTGGTCAAGACCAAATTTGTAGACTTCACATGCCTTTAAGTACTTTTTTAAAGAAGTCTTAGAGTGCAGGTTTCCTCGCGATGTTTTCCTTCACCGATAAAGCAAGTGATATTTTTTTTACATAATATTTGTATAGGTCACTAGTGTATGTATCTACATCACTACGTCAGAAGGAGGGTAATGTTTTTCGAGCGTATGTTCGTATGTTTCGATTTCTTTAGCACGCCCTATAGCCCAAACGGCCAGACCGGTTGTGACATATGAGGTGTCATTGCATTCGTCTCAACTGTCATAGTGATCATTATAAGCTATAGTCATAATTTTTAATTTTATTTTTGTATTAAAAGAATACTGTACTAATCAAAGTATTAATGAAAATTCGGCTTGAAGGACCATCAAAGAAGGAATCATTTGTCATGTCCTCAGATACCTACGCAAACTTATCAATATCAACAGCCTCTTTGGCCAAAAATTTAAGATTTTTGCCGTTAAAAGCGTGACTCATTCGATTTTACGTCTTGTTGCATTTAGATTAAAAGGAGTGGGGTGTGAAATTTGATTAGGCGCCGTTGCGGCAAACCCGTCCTTATTGTATGAGAATGACTGTCAAATACAGAACGGAAATTTGATCTAAATAGTGCTGTTACAAACTTGGTTTAGAAAATCAGGCATGACTGATAGTCGTGTTCTTACATTACGTATGTTAAATGGTGTTGGAATACAAAGGGCTTTGGTAGCGATAAAGGATCTTTGACAAATTACGAAGCTAATATGCACCTTCAATTTAGGGGTAATTGCTGCAATACTGATAATTATGGTCTACCCGTAGCCGTCTTTTAATATTCTAAAAGAAGCACATCTTTTGTAACTTGCCTTATATTATACTGTTAGTATTTAAAAGCAAATTTCACTAGGATTTAAGTCTACCTAGCTATCGACCATTGCGATATCCCAGGATCAACATAAACATCTTTTATTATACTTTTAGCAGATGGAAGAGCCCTCGATGGTTCTACTCCGGCGGCACCACCGACATCGCTTTTATTCTTATAACAGCAGAGTTAAATTATGGTGTGTTCTGGTCTGAAGGTTAAGAGAGAAATATCCGAGGCGTTTTAACTTAGTCCTCAAAGGTAGCAACGCATCTTTGGTCAACCTTAGCTAGGACTCTTATTTGGGGTTGATTACAGATGTCCATGGGCGGCTGTGGTCACTTTCCATCAGGTGGACTGATCCAAATTATTAAAAAAGCAGTAGGGACAACACCACAAAATAAGTGGTAATAATACTACAATGGAAAAGTCCAAATTATCCTGAAAAGTAATTACTGAAGATAGAAATGTAGCACTTAAACGAACACTATTCCGTTATTTTTCATTAGATTTCAACTAGCATGCAACAAAACAATACATTATCTGGTTATTCCGTTTTTCCCTTCTTCGGTAATGTCTGCATCCAGCGCGATGATAAATCGTTCAATATTAATTTCCTTGCTTACCGTAAGAACGGAATTGACATTTTTATTGATTCTTAGTAGCTTCCGCGAAGTACAAAGGGACGTTATCAAAAGACTTGCTCCAACGAACCCCGTCGGCGTTTCGTTAAATTTCTTTCCTGATTTATCTTATTTTCACATCGTTTGAAGACAACGGACTCATTACACGTTATACATTGTGAGTGTTCGTTTATAATGATTTATTAGTTACTTAAATATTGTTACTTAGGGTGATTACTTAAGTTTTTTTAATTTTATGGAAGTAGCAAATGAGCATGCAGCCCACATGGAAAGGCTACTGCACGGCTACTGCCGCCAATGGAAATTTGTAATGAACCCCAGATAAGATCACAGTTTTACCTGAGGTCAACCACAGATGCGTCGCTACCCCTGAAGATTAAGTTGGAATGCCTCGAATAAGTATGTCTCTCTTACCACACTCTTCACACCAGAACACATCAGCGCTTAACACTGCTGTTATAAGGCAGAAATAGATGTGGCGATGATGCCGCCGGAGTCGAACCACTAAGGGTTCTACCACCTTTAAAATATCTTTGAAGTAAATAATTAGGGAGGTATACAAGCGACAGTACCTCAATACACGAGTGATTGTCCACGTGGATGTCAATACCGGCCGCTGGTGACCGTGTTTTTTCGATGGTCACTGATGATAGGCGGTGATGGTCGGCGTTGATCGTCAGGGACCATCGACCACTGCCGCTTACTGCCACCGTTTGTTGCACTGCACGTTGGAGGTGGATGCCACTAGCCGTTAACGACATTTAAGTATATTTTTTGTTATGAATCATGTTCATTATTATTTACACCTTGAACATTAAAAAGATATGTATCCAATAAATTGTACTATAAATGTGTCTATGCTTAATTGATTACTTCAAATTAATAGTCATACATTTGTAAAGAAAGATGATGTCAGCTTTTAGTAATGTCATATTTCTTACTACAATTTGGTGTAGTCATTCTAACTAAAGAAACAATTAACTCCTAGCAGAGAAGTGTCAAAGTGACTAACGGAGTTAGACGAATTGGGCCAAGTGTAAATTGAGTGGCCGAACTTCTCTGACGACACTAAATGGAAAGATAACTCAATATAACGTAGAGATCTTCGAATTGATGTCTGCTCCTATTCGTTGGAGACAAATCGGTTACTAAAAAAACTATAACGTTGGACCAATTACTTTTTTCTTCATAAATATGGAACTTATTTGGTTTGATATTCCATTTATTAAAAGTGATGAAAAAATAACGATTCAGCAAATTTATAGATTTTTATCACATAAGGTATGGTGTAAATAAAATGAGGGGACACTCTTATGGTGTCCCATTTTGATATAGGTCTAATAGGGCCGATTAAACCCTCGTGAGGTCCAACGTCCCATAAAATAGGAGGGATTGTTTTTCAATTTCGCCAAAGGTTTTTGCCTGTAATGACGGATCAAGGACTGTGAAGATATATTTATGCATATATGCTTATTGAAATACTACTATTTGATAACTTCCTTATCTATATGGTTAAATTTAGAAACACCGTTTATATGATGATAATTAAAAATGTTGTATTTACACGTTTTAAAAAGATTTAATCGGTGATTATTTTAAACTTCTTCCAGTAATCTTTGAAATGATGAAGATGACTTTTGATTCTTGACAAATAACCTAGTTTTTATTATGGATACAACGTCATAACACTAAGCATAATATAAATAATATACTTAGGTAATTATTAAAGTACAATGTATCGTATTTAATCTCCGTAATTATTGTTATCCTTTTATCAGTTCCTCAAGACTCCGTTTCCATCTAATTTGCTAAAACTTATCAAAAATCAATCATCAGATAGAATCAAAGATTGAATCTTTATCGAAACCTGTTCCAATAAAGCGCCCACTAGGCGACTGCACTTCAATGAAAAATGTAGAAAAAAGCTATAAATCGCCATCGTTGTCCCGCAGAACAAACAGTGAATTAAGGCTCTCATTGTAACCGTATCGAACGGATAGTGACATCGAAGACAATTCACTGAAAGATTTATTGGCACCCTTTTAACACCCAATTCGAGCCGGTCTGTTTAATTTTACTTTTTCCGTTTCAAGATAAGCCTTTTCTGTGAATCGGGCTTTTTCGTGTTTATCTGACAAAATAAGTGGTTTTGTTCTTATCTGCAAACGTGTTACACGCTCTTCTCCTGTAAAATGTATATCTTTATTTTAGTTTTATTCATATGTATTATTCAAATGGAATTATTGTTTACTTTTTCTAATTTAGGGTTCATTATTTCCGAATCTCGATCGGTAACTTACGTTTATTTTGTATGAATATCCAGTCATAGTTGCTGGTATTGTAGATTGTCCACGTAGAGCCTTGAGTGAACTATTTCCACTATTATAATCAAAAAATAAATTTAATGTATCATTACATTCTTTTATACCTAATATGGTAGCAAATGAGCAAGCAGTTCTCTCGATGGTAAGTGGACACCGCTACTCATGTAATCAACCCCAGGTAAGATCAGAGTCCTAGCTGAGGTTGACCAGAGATGCGTTACTACCCCTTAGAACTAAATTGGAATACCTCTGATAGGTATGTATCCCTTACCACACCCTTCAAACCAGAACACAGCAGCGTTTAATACTGCTGTTATAAGGCAGAAATAGGTGTAGCACCACTACCACCTTGTAAACTGCGTTGCTAATAGCCTTTTGGTACTGTGGTCCGTACAAAAGTACATTTCACGCTAAGCTGAAAGATATTTTCATTTTCACAACCAAACGTCTCGTCCTAGATATAAAAACAATTAGCGAAACTGTACAGTACTAGATTAATAGTCCCAGAAATAGCGTCATAGCAATATTTATACGAAAGATTCATTAAACTAATTGCGTTTATGTTTATGTACATTTCATCTTAAGAGTTCTTATTAAAAGGAAAAACTAATGAGCAGTCAAGGGAATCTTCAGAGAATTAATTACCACTTTATTTATATTTGCAATGCAGATTGCGTTTCTTAGTAGACTATATCGGCGTAAAGCTACAGTTGACACATAATGCTTTGTGAATATTGTAAAATAAAATAGTTAAAAAAAAAGATTCCTAATTTTTTCATTATCACTTCTTTATAAATCTCCTGATAATGTTTTATGAATGCTAATCAATACTTAACGAGCCTTTCGAGCCTCATGAGAAATTTAAGTATCAGCGGTCACCCATCCAACTTTTAACCGATATAGGTAATTATTTTTGTAAGCATTTTGTATCGCCAATGACAATGCAATACAAAAAATATTTTAATCAACCTTAGAATCTGTTGTTAGTTGCTTAATTAAAGTATATGCCATTAGCCCAACTGCCTTCCGTGGAAACCTGTAAGTCCAATACTGAATTCTAACTAAAACTGGGCACAAATGCGTTGCCATTCTTAAAGTTTAGGATAGTTACGTCATATGTATGTTAGGTGGCCGCTATCACTTTTCTTCCATACAAGAAATAGAAATATTTGTGGCAGTGGTACTTGTATAATCCAATCATACTACTGCTATATTGTAATTTGCATATTATAAAACAATATATCATCAGTTATTAGTGCAAAATTAATGTATCAGAAATAGTCCTATTTCTTAGAGTCCTCAATTACCAATAATCTCGTAATATGATCTCGTCTATGCTTGTCTCATATCAAAAGGGTCACATATTTTGTGACACAATAAAATCATTGGTGTTTATTTCTAACTGCGCTCAATACTCCATTTTCTAGTGCCCTAATAAGTTTTATTCGATATCAATCACTTTTTATCTTTCAGATATTGTATATTGATTGACAAATCTGTAGACTTCAAACAAATACGATTCCTTCTAGCTTTTATACGTCATAAACATCTTATAAAACGATGGCAATACACGATAAATTACTTAAGCAAAGATTCTGTTAAACGTTTTATATTATACTAGCTTTTCCCTGCGGTTCTGCCTATAAAGCGTCATGAATCATGTGTCGAGTAAAATCTACTTTATAATACTCCTACTCTATATAATTTTTCATTCAAATTGCGTATTTATTTAGTAAAGTTCCGCATATACCAAGAGAGTGAGAAACTGAAATACTGACACAGTAAAAACAGACAGTTGAACAAACTAACTTGAAACTACTTCTTTAACAGTTCTATTAAAATTGGTTCAAACATTTGTTCATGAATAAGTAGTCCATGTTCAAACGAATGAATAAACAAACAATACAACATATTTACTGATACATTGTAGTACGAACCAAATACGCTTATAAATGGCAGTTATTTTGAAATCACTGACAACATTTCAATTCCGTCATAAGCGTCTTATAGGCGTAGGCAGGGATGTTATGGATATGCGTGACCGTAACCGAAACTATCGGATATCCGAAATATAAATGTATCCGAAACCGTAAACGATTAATAGTTTCGGAACATTTGGAATAGGGGTGATGTTCAAATATGAGCAACAGAAAATTAATAGTTTTCACCCAGCAGTGCCGACACAATAACTGTACAGGTTTCTTATTACCGATTAATTAAATCATTACATTGTTATACGTTATTTTTTTCACTAGTCCTTAAAAATCATATATACGAAGCCGAAACTATCAGATTATGCGAAATAATTTTATATTCGTAACCGTATCAGAAACCGGTATAATTATTTTCACACGTCCGTATCCATATCCAGATCCGATATTTCATGTCTATAACATCCCTACGCGATGGCAATAAGCGGTAAAGCGCTTAAACATAATGTACTCCCAGAGAGACCTAGATTTACAATACATGTGCGGAGTGTATTCCATTTCTCACTCCGCGATATAAAGAGGAAATCAAATTGCCTGAGAGCACGCTCGCCTAATGGGAGGAACTGCCATGACGATCTGGTTTCAAATCAATAATAGAAATACTATTATAATTACAATTACACAAGTGTTTGAAACGTCAGAATAACAAAATTTATTAAATGCACAAAGTTTTATTTTTTTATAGTTTGCAAGTAGCAAACGAGCATGTAATCCACCTGATAGTAAGTTACTACTGCCGCCCATGGACATCTGCAATCTGAATACTGACATCTTATTATTCTTTCCAATTCGTTTATTTTCCATAAGTTAATTTAAACCAATTCAGAGTTAAATGAAATCATAACTAGTCTTGCCAATAACGAAAAATTAAATACGGAGCTCAGTTTAAGTATTAACCTATAAATAGTAGCGGTATCGGAAAAATATACTCTATGGAAAGAGTTCAGTTAAAAAGAGAACAGCCGTTTTGCATATCTTCTGGTAAAAAAGTTTGAGCGGCTCTTCGTAAAGTTTCGAAGTTTAGGTTAAGTGATTTCGCCTTAAAGCCGACAGTGTATTGGCACAGTTCGCAGGCTGCGATGTTTTTTTTTCCTTTTTTCCAATAATTCTTTCCAATAAAGGGATAATGGTATGTCAGATTTTAAGTTCATTATTATTTATTAAAGGAAGATGCGCTTGGCCTGATGAATTTTGTGGGGCCAAAGAGATTTTTGTTTTTTTTTTGCCCTGTCCGTGTATATAATTATTTATATAGTGTAATATATAAGTTTTGTTTATTGTTTTTTATCATATTTGTATAAATAATAAAATGAAAGTTTTATAATAAAGGTGATGGGTATTTTGTATAATTTTACAAATCATAATGTTTAGATTAATGAAACGTTTCACTTGGCTTTCACAAATGTTGTATAGAAGCTTACATGGTTTTACTGCAATGTCGTCTTTTGCTATCGTAAGTTCTCTTCTTATAATATTTAAAGAGTATGCCCATATTCCTAGTGACTTTAATAGTAACCCTTTAAACATTGGACAAGTATTATTTATAACTAAAATATGTATACATTGTGGTAAGAACTTTTAACCTGCGTCAGACTCGTATTGTACCGGTTCTTCATCACACTTTACATATGATATTTAATATAAGCATTTCATATATGTTCTATATTGATTCAAAATAATTAAATAAACCAAACCAATGCATTACAGAAAAATTAAAGAATGAATATTATAAGGTGTGAAATGTAAGTTTATTTACATTATCCTGGAACTATTCTCGGAATACAACGTTCTATTTTATTTTGTTCCTCAGCTAGAACAAGGTTAATAAGATAGCAGTGTTGAGTTAAGTGACATTATGTGTTAATAAATTGGCTTGCCACCCTCAGCGCCACCACGACCTTATCTTATTTCTACGTCTTTACGTAATTTCAAATGTATGGCATACGTGTGGACATGAACTCTAGGAATAAGAATTCCACAGAATAATGAAGCAACTGGTATATCTTTAAAGGTACACTAGGTAGATTTTATTTTGTAAGTTAATAATAATAATCTTACTACTTCCAATATATGTGTAGACTATTTTTCTCAGACACAGTATTCAGAATATATAAAAATTGTTGGTAGTAAATTCGAATAATCTAGATTTTTAAAAGAAATATTCCAAATATTGAATTTGTTTTATGAGTTTGCAAAAACGATTGCAATTTAAAATAAACATTTCAACTATGCAAATAAATTGAAAATACCCTATAACTGAATAAAATATGGATGATGTGTAAATAAATCTGCACAATGCGTTGCATTAATATTGATGGAAAATGTTTATTTACAATCCACGGCAATGTAACTGCCAAATAACTTTAAAATAATCTGTAAAAACAGGCAATGAAAACCGATAAATGTTTTAACCAATTGTAACCGCGATTCACATGACATGTAGGTACTTAAATGTAACATTTCGAATGGTACGTTTAATTTTATGAAATCCTATCATTTATAAAAACTTAACAATATTTTAATAAACGGAAGCAGCAAATTTACTAACCGCAAAAATGCTGATTCCGTTTTTAAAAATATTGCACGAATTAAGATATCATTATATATATCTATTGGTAAGCGGATTATTGCGAAATATGTAGTTTAATCCTAAAGGAGTTCCTCAAAGTAACGCCTGATATGAACTGTCATTAATAATAACCTGCCGGAACTCCACATTATTATAGTATTATCGTATTACTTCCCTAATAGCGTGATACTATTAAAATTCGCATTGTACATACAATGTAATAGATTCGATAAATCTCCCGTGAACAACCGTTTTCGCCCGAGTTAGAGCACATTTCATCATAATGGTCCTCTAGTGGACAAAGGAGCGCTGCCGCACATGAAATTGCCTTTGTAATACTATTTTAATTGCAAAACCTCTCTGGAGTATTTAGTGGTGTTTAGAGCGATGCGATATTTGATATTAACAAAACAAAGATATACTCATGTCATTCAAGTTGAGTCTAGTTTAATTTCTCAGTAGGTTAAATTTTCATTTAATAGGTACTTACTCAAAGGGATTGAAATTACGTTCATATAAATTTATTTTTATGTTAAGTGTTTTATGTATAGTTGCAAAAATATTTAATCCTACTTTTGAGTAGGTCGATAGGTACCTATTTCTCCCCTTCAAAATGGCGGAGGCTTAGAATTAATTCCACTACACTGCTTTAAAGCGAAATGGTAGATGAAATTCATCGGCGTTAGATGCCGAAAAACCGCCAATAAGGCCTTCGAGAAGGATTAAACTGCTATCGAATGATACAATTTCTCACCGAAGATTCCAATGTGCCCTTCGAAGCGGGAAAAAACGTGAAGTTTTGCCTCCAAAGATTTTCTTATCAAACTAACCCTCGACAGTGCGTGCATTAACTATCGTGAACCGTAAAAATCGTTACTAAATTATATACTTAATTCTTTCATAGTAATGTGCGACTGAAGCACAAAAGCACGCACGACATTATCTATAAAGATATACGAGGAAATACGAGTAGGTATATACATATATCCATATAGATGTTCCTCTGCGCTTTTATATCCTGAATTTTGCAGATTTTGCAACGACCGTAATTATTCCAAATGGAGAAAAAATGCGCAGTTGAATTAAAAGTACTTATAGTTTACAATATATTTAATGGGTCTTTGTTTTCTGCGTTCAACTTTGCAATGCACATAATTATTATCAACTTTGTAGACTATCGTGGAAGTTTAAGTGTCATCACTATTATCCGACCCCGTTCCCAATTTATATGAGGTCAGAACAATATTACTCATATAGCATGTAGATGAAGCAGAATGTTACCACTATTCCTTTCATTCAGGGATTTGCTAAATGTTTTAAAATAATAGTAACTTAATTATGAAAATATTTTTTTCAGCCTACCTGATAATAATTATTACAGAAAATTGTCAATGATGTTGCATGTCAGTAATAGATGTAATAGATTAAGGTACGAAATCAGATTATTCAATTCAGACATTTAGGTACGTATATTTTGTGATATAAAAACAAAAAACACATATGGAAATACACCTCAGGTAGTTTATTTCTCATTTTGTTATCTCATTAGCTAATCCCCGCGGTTTCATCCACATTAATGAAGTAAAAAAGCATACATTAATATGTGCATAATAGCAACTGATATTAACGCCCGCGATAGCGGCCGCATGCGCAGGAGCGCACGCTAATACTTTTTTCAAAAATTGAAGTAGTCTTAGTTACACCTTTTTTTTTTTTGTTCTCGAGGGGGAAACCTTCAAAAGGTACCCGACGCCGTGGGAGCGACGCCGAGTTATGTGGG
>DWNY01001461.1:0-12625 GCA_018250635.1 Telegonus apastus
TATTCTTATATATTTTTATATATATAAATAAAATTGAAGAGTCTATTTGTAATGTCAAAATAACAACTTTTTACTAAATGCATATGAAAGTATACACGGTACCTATAACAAAAATACAATTGTATTTTTTTTTGTCTGTCTGTCTGTCTGTTTGACTGACGTAATCTTCTAAATTTCTGCAACGATTTTGAAGGGATTTTCACGGGAAGATAGCTCAAGGTCCAATGCGTAACCTGGGCTACTTTGATTTATGCATTAAAGCACTAGCGCGCGCTCCACGCGCATGCGGCCGCTGTCGCGGGCGTTGATATCAGTTAACATTAGGCAGATATTAATGTATGCTCATTACTTCTTTATTGCGGGTGAAACCGTAAAGATCAGCTTGTATATCATAGTATTATTCTTGTCACGCAGGCGTATGTCCTCGTGGGCTCCATCCGTGAAATACCAAATGCATGCATTGCATCTTGACACGCAGGCTCAAAGTCATGTGCATGTGTCACCCGTGAAATAGAAATGTGATAACTGATGGTAAGAAGCCTTTGCCATGGACATCATTAATGAACCCCGGATAACGTTAGAATCCTATCCATGAGGCCCTTGCTTGCTACCCATGAGGAACTATATTGGAATGCCTGGATAAGCTTATTCTATTCAAAGCATTCCAACACAGGACGCAGCAACGTTGAACACTGCTGATGTCATACAGAAAATGTGGCGCTCTCGCCAATAAGTACAATATTATTGCTTTAATATTTAGTAATTAGTAGAAGAAAAGCATTATTAAACTGTTTTATTTATTAAATAAACAGTTTACGTACACAATACCAACTAAAACAAGTAACAACGTTCGCTTGTTTACGAGAAAAATGGAAAATTACACTAAGAACCTTACCCCAGTTAGGTATATTGTGATTAATTTCTAGGTACCTTTTATTTATTCTTTCAACTGTTTACTCAATTGGCAATCAATGGAGCAAATAAAACCGTTGTTTCGCCAGTAAAAATGTACCATTCTTGTAAATATTTCACTCATTGGTAATATGTTTTGTAATCAGACTCTCAGCCATGTACATAGTTGCAACTTAGTTATTAATTAACACATTATTTGCTCCGACAAATAAAATAAAAGAATGGCTACGCAGATATTTTCATACGTGAAAAAGAAGCGGCGAAACACCTCCATGTTTGCCGGTGATTAAATAAAATCGATATAATAATGCTTATTACGCATAGCCTAACACTACTATAAATTACAAAGGCACTATAGTTACTTCCCATGTCCATATGCCGGGCTCGAACCCGGAATCATTTATATCATACCGGTTAATAATCACCCTATAATTTCAAAACACTTTTTGTGTGCAATACATGCGCGCGCGGACTCATACACACACAAGCACAGACGCGCACGCATAAACACACATTCTCACGCGTGGGAACGGACTCACACACACACACGCACAAGCACACATGGTCACACATACAACATAAATAGAGCAGAAACCGTGTAAAAATTCATTAGTAAACCACGGTATGTAATCCTACATACTGTTTATTATGTAGTAATTTAGCAGCGATGCGTATGACGTCACCGTTATTTGCATGGCCGCAATTTTCTAGCGATGACAGGAAATATCATATGTTCTCATTCATTTTATTGCGAATAATTTAGCTTGATTGCGTAAATCGAGCATCTACGACTACAATGTACTTACAGTGTGTATGTGATTACACACCTAATTTAATCGTATTAGAGTTCTTCCCACGGCGTTACATTCTTCACCTGTTATAGCCCTATAATCGGAGCGTTAAACTCTAATCAACGCCACATAAGACTAGTCCTACATAAAGTTACCCACAAAAGCCCTTCAGACCAGAACACAGAAGCGGCGGTGCCGCTGGAAACGAACTACACTTGGAACCTTGGACCTTTGCGCCATAGTCCACAGCGCTGGCCAAGTACAAATTGCTAGACTTCACACACCTTTTAAAATTTATTTTAAAGAACTCTCAGTTGTGCAGGTTTCCTCAGGATGTTTTCCTTCACCGTTAAAGCAAGTGATAAAAACAATATTGATTATTTTTAATACACACATAACTTCGAAAAGTCAGAACCTCAGTTCGAACCTCGGACCCCCGACTAAGAGGCCGGGTTTCAACCATTAGGCTATCACTGTCTCATGAACGCCAGCAGCCTTACATAATAGAATGAATCGCACCTTGCTACTGCAATGTCAAAAAAAATTAAACCGAAAACTTTAATCAAATGCTTAATAAAAGTAACTTTAAAAATCTAAGCTTGACGGAAATTGCTATAACTCATGGTTACGTGGTGACCTATCATATCATGACTGTATGATGTAACCGCTACAATTTTGCTGGAACGTTGCTCGTAATGACAGTCATTCGCTCTCATTGACATCATGAATATATGGCAAGGAGTATTACGAAAAGGCCGTTCTTGGTATTATAAAATACATAAATGTATAACTTCACTTATAATAAATTAGTGTAGGTACGTATGTAATATACGCATAACAACCATTTTGTTAGCTCAGTTGTAAAATATATGATCTAAAATATTTAGTCCGTACAAAACCCCACAAACCTGAAACGATTTTCACAGGACTTTTAGCTAAACACCGAGTCTGAAAGTCATCTCAGAGTGATCTCAGAAATTATACCTATAATAGTGGACAACAACATCATTAGAAATCTTGCGTTGCCTCTACCAAATCCTACTTCGCCAGCGCTTATGGCCTAAGGAACCTATAGGAACCGTGCCGATCAGTGGGCCTGGGTTAAGTTAACGACGAAATCAAAATTTACCAATTTACGTCCACGCTGCACACGGGGAGTCCATACACGGATAAATAGAAACTTATATTTATGGAGTATTGCTACGTTAACCTTATGGGCAAACTTAACAGGTATTTGAGAATATTGTGCTGAAGTCTTAGGTTGTGAATTAAAAGACCTTACATTTAAAAGTGGTAGAACTCTTTGTGGCCCGACTCCGGCGGCGCCACATCTATTTCTGCCTTATAACAGCAGAGTTAAGCGCTACTCTGTTCTGGTTTTAAGGGTTTGGTAAGAAAGACATAGTTATTCAAAGCGTTCCAACTTAGTCTGCAGCAAAGCACCTGTGGCCGACCTCAGTTAGGACTGTGATCTTGTCTGAAGTTGATTAGGCACAGATGTTCATGCGCGGCAGTGGCCATTGACCACCAGGTGAGCTGCATGCTTATTTGCTATTTCCATGACATAAAAATATGTATATATCTGACTTCATTTCGAATGTTTATTTTTTCCGTAACCACGATAAGCTTTATCGTTCACAAATTGCACGGTAAATAATGGAAAAAACGGGATCATCCTTGCCCTGGAAAAGTCTAAAGGTTATCGAGCAAATAATATCAATGTGTTCCTTCAGAGGATCCGGTGTCTTCTCACAGCAAAGGAATTGTAGAGAGTACAACTGACACCTACCTAATCCGATACAGCGATCATACTTTTCCGAGGCGTTCCAACTTTGTCCTCAGGGGTAGTAACACATTTGTTCAGGTAAGACACCGATATTATCTGTTAATCACACTGATCACTGATGTCTGTGGGCGACAGTAGCCAATTCCCATTAGGTGTACTGCACACTCGTTTGCTACCTCCAAATTATATAAAAAAACTTTACTAATTTCATGGGGAGCAAATTGCCTCAGATAACTTTAAATTATTGTTGAGTTTAAACGGGAATTTTAAAAAAGGCTTAAAGGAAACTTCACGGCTCACGCAAACTCCAGATGATAGGCTAGTTTAAACGATAGGTTACTGGCCATCATTGCGTGACGAGCCCGTTATTTGTATGGTAGTGGTTACGTTAGGACCGCCTCAACATTACTCAGTGCAACTGCCACCGATGCATGAAGTTGTGACATACATTTAATAGGTATGCTTATACATCATACCATTTTTTTCCCGGCGGGGGAAACCTTCAAAAGATACCCGTCGCCGTGAGTGCGACGCCGGGGGATTATGTGGGAATTTTAACGGACTGAGCCCCCCAGTGGCCGTCCTCAGCGCTGCGAAGAGGCCTCAGGGATATCCATAGGGACACAACCGGAGTCGTCTGAGCGTGTTGCCCCATCGGGCTCCACCTGGGCGAGCATTTTGTTTGCCGCACCGTCCGGCGTACGACGATATGCGACCACACATATTGCCGTCCATCCCGGGGTCAATCGACTTATCATCTTGATTGATCCCTTCCCATGTATTTAATTGGAAGCAAATCTAAGGGATTTGTAACGTGAGTTAAAATTCTGCATTCGTTAACTATAACAAAATAAGAGCCTCCCGTGCTAAGATCTTCTATATCATCTAATATTCCATATTCCTACTTAAAGGTAGACTTTTACAGGATGGAGAGAGCATGCAGTCCATCTCACATGGAATCTACGAACATAACAACCTACATGACAGTCCTATTTACTATCTTGTCTATTGCAGAAGCGTTTCCACGCTCGAGGATTAAGTTAGATTAAAGCACCTCGTACGCTGGTGCGTGTCACCCGGTCGTGTCCTACAGACCGAAACAATTAAGTAGGTACTCTATTGAGATAGGGCGGCATTGCTCTCTAACTATTCAAGAATGATTCTGATAGTTGATTGTCTAAATCCTATCGATGATATTAGTCCGCGTGGGCAAAACATAACCGATCTACGAACTGGTAAGGAATAAATCGCGACCTAACACAACACAGACATAATCATACGGAAGTGTGTTCCTAGGTATGTGTGCGTCTTCCGTGTCGTCCTCGCGCATCGCGCCGCGCCGCAGTGGAGGGGCGAACCTCCTCGCGGCCGGTGTTATATACCGCCTCGCGCCCCGGACTCGTCACTCCGGGTGCGGGATCGGCGATCATCGGTATCCAAACGCTGGGTCGCCTCTGCGCTCTGAGCTAGCGTTTACGAAGTCGAAGTGAATTGAGTTCGATTCTCAAATTTTGTTGGCATTCAATTGTTTTGAGGATTCTGTTCTATCCTTTCATTGTTTTCTTTTGTTTCCGGTCTTTTCTCGCCGCGTTCAAAGTTTTGAAGTTCGGTTGTCTCTGATTTGATTATTTCGTGGCTGATAAACTGATTACTTTATTAGATGTGTAAAAACTTTTGATGTGTTTGGCTGACAATTGAGCTGCAGTAGCAGTCAATCAGGATGTCGAAAGTAAGTTTGTCGGTAGTTAGTAGTTGAGAATTTGTTGCACTTGAATGAGTTATGTGAAATGTATGTTTTTTTTTAATTTTTTTTATTTCTAGCTTTTTATGTCTAAACAAACTTGTTGCATATTAATAAGTTTGCATCGAGAATTGTGTGCTCCTAGCTGATTATTATCGACGATTTCAGAGTGGAAAATTAGATTTAAAACATTACTTCAGTACTTTTATGTCTATAAGGATTTTGATTACTTAATTTATTATTTTAACTGCAAATTTTTGGTCCTAAGTAAAATTATGATGTTTACGTACTTATTTTTCCGCAATATTCTCCTTTTCAACGTAAAGGAAGGTTCAAGTAGGAGAAAATTTAAATTTCTTAAATTTTTGACGAATGAGAATTATTAACATTATCTGAACTTACGGTGTATTCTTAATTCTACTTAAAATTAATAAGACTAATTCCTAATTTTAGCATTCTAATCTTAGACATTTGTGTTCGTTCATAACCAAAAGAAAATAAGCGGGTACCTAAGCAAATACGAGAAGAGTTCTATTCAATTTTTACCAAACTTAATGATTATTAAAATATCATACCTACTTGTTGATTATATTATACGTGTATGTTTCCTCAAAGCCGGGTGAGTCAGAAAATGCAAATCTCTCCAAATAACTTAAAATCGCGGTGTCCGTATTTTTAAACTCATAATATGAATTTACAAAACATAAAAATATAAAACCTGTTTTAGAATAATCTCAACTGTGCATGAGATAATCTTGGCAAGGAATAAACAGATTTTGACTGGAGTCTCATATAAAATAGGAGAGTTAGCAACAAGTATCTAACGCCTAGATTCTGTTTATGCAGAACAATTGAGAGATTGTAGAAAAATTCAGATATGTAGGTACTTGCTGGCGGAAAAATATAGAACTTAGCGCTAGAGCTTACTTACTCATTTTTAAATTTAAGATTATGTCTAATTTCATTTAAGCATTATATTGTAGGCTATTTTTTATAATATGGAAGTAGCACACGAGCATGCAGCCCAACTGAAGGTAAGTGGCCACTGCCGCCCATGGACGTTTGTTATCAACCGCCAGATAAATCAAGTCTTACCTGAGGTTGGCCACATGTGCGTTACAACCCCTGAGGACTAAGATGGAACGTCTCGGATAAGTATGTCTCCGTTACCACTCAACAGTCTTACGAAGACCTATTATCAGTTTTATTGCCATTTTGTTACTCATACCATATGTAGGACGATGTTATCATATGTATTTATAATTATCAGGAAGTAGCAAACAGGCATAAAGTCCAGTGACATCTGTATAACCTGATAAGATTGACCGTCTTACCTGAGGTCGACCACAGATGCGTTGACCCTTGAGGTCCTGTTTAAAACGTCTCAAATAAGGTTTCCACGCCCTTTAAACCAGATCACAGTAGCGCTTAACACAGCTATTATTAGGGAAAAATAGATACGGTGGTGCCCGAATCGAACCATAGTCTAACTATGAATGTCACTCATTCGCCTTAAAACACTTAATGATATTATCTTTATGAATATAATACGGACGACCCGCGTGGCGGAGCGGTCACCATACCGGTCTGACACGCAATGGTTCCGGGTTCGATCCCCGGCCAGACAGACGTCTGAATGATAAATTTATGAATTTAGATTTATATTCTGGTTCTGGGTGATTATGTATGCGTATAGTGTTTCCGTGACACCCACGGTAGGAGAAAATCCTAGTTTGGGACTATATGTATGGAAACTGTCATTAATACGTCTTACAGTGGGTATTGTAAGTTGGTATTGTATGTCTTATGCGTTCTGATAATAAAATTCTAGTATCAATCAGTAAATACTCGATAATTGCATAATTACATAAGTACTTATAATTATTTCACCTGATTCATTCTTGAAACAAGGACTGATTTCCGTCATTAAAGTATATTGTCATTTGAGTACCTCTTTCTCCGGTTTGCGACAAGTTTGTTTTGCATGTTTTTTATTATAGAAATTCAATGGTGCAGCGTGGAAGCCGACTCCATCTATACTTATTCCGATATATAATTAACTAAGATATAAGACCTATCTTTGACCACAAATTGAAAGACGTTTTTTTAAGTTTTTCGAAATGACGCCAAGTCCCAGGTTCGATCCCCAGACAGACTGGCTATCTGCTAAATGAAATATGATATTTGTACCAGTTGTTTTTATAGTCTTAGTTGATTTCGTATCATGACAAGGAATTCTACTGGATTGTGTAGATTTGTACCACGGCTTCTGTATCTGGAAGTCAAAGGTTCGATTTTGGCCACAAATGCGTTGCCACCCCCGAGGACTAAGTTGGAACGCCTTGGAAATATATGTATATATGTCTCGCTTACCACAGCCACCCAGAACGCGGCAGCTCTTAACACTGGCATACATAAATTAAGGCGAAGGCGTAAAAAAATCATGAAACTCATGGATGGCCTTATTAGGCAGAAATAGGCGTGACGGTGGTGCCACCGGAGACCCGCACTTAGCATTAGGACGATAATGGGTTGATACTGAAAATAAAATCCAAAATGAGATTTGTACAACCGATCGCGAACCATTATCTCAATGCTGTGATGTATCCGGAAACGATGATGGTATATTTATCAAATGATTAGTTCACGTGAGTCATCAGCAGAGAGAGATAAGATGTTCCTTCTAGTTTGATAATCTTGTGTAATTCTGAACGTTATTTTTATTCAAATATTTGTCTTATTCATCGTCAAACCAATACTGTCTCACTGCTGGGCACGGGTCTCCTCTCAGAGTGAGAGGGCTTTTAGGCTACAGTCCACCGCGCTGGTCAAGTGCGAATTAGTAGACTTCATGCACCTTTGAGAACTTTTCTTTTTTTATAAGAACTCCCAGGTATGCAGGTTTCCTCACGATGGTTTCCTTCACCGTTAAAGCAAGTGATAATTAATTCCTAATACTCATACAACTTCGAAAAATCAGAGATGCGTGCCTGGGGTTTGAATCTCGGACCCCCCGATGGAGAGGCCGAGTTTCAACAATTAGGCTATCACTGCTTGATATTTATCTTATTAGTAACAACTAATGAAGTTTGTAACG
This sequence comes from Telegonus apastus, assembly GCA_018250635.1. Lineage (NCBI taxonomy): Eukaryota > Metazoa > Arthropoda > Insecta > Lepidoptera > Hesperiidae > Telegonus > Telegonus apastus. The sequence goes on from DWNY01001461.1 coordinate 8,328, forward strand.
ATGTATGGATGTATGGATAGATGCTTATTACTCCTTAAATGCAGAACGGATTAACGAATTTAGATGACATTCGGTACAGACATATTATGGTTTGGATTACGGAAAACTGTACCGTTCCTGTAGGATACTGTTTTTTGCAGTGTCGATTCCCTGAAATGATTTTTTTCGTAAGGTTGAGGTGTCAGATAACGATACAGGCCACTTTTTATCCCGGATAAGTGTTCGGTTCCCGTGTGTTTTAAAAATGTTATTTTGTTGAAATTGTTCAATGCAATCAGTTCTAATTATATACATATATATGTATATCATATTACATTTTAATAATTGCGATTGAAACCGCAGGCACCTCTTGTTATGGATAATACAAGATCTTTCGACATGCATCTGCCTTTCAACTATTTATCTTCCTATGTATTATTATAAATGCGAAAATTTGAATGGAAGTCAATTACTTGATCCTCTTTAACTGCAGAACGGATTAACGGATCTAGATGATATTTGGTACAGATAGATTATAGCCTGCATAGTAGACGTATAGGCTAACTTTTTGTGCCGGAAAAATATACCGTTCCTGTAGAATACTGTTTTTTGCAGTGTCGATTCCTTGACATGATTTTTTGCCAAACGTTGAGGTGTCAGATAACGATACAGGCCACTTTTTATCCCGGGAATATGTTCGGTTCCCGTGTGTTTTGAAAAAAAGGTTATTTTGTTGAAATTGTTGAATGCATTCGGTTCTAATTATACTTAATTATATATACTTATATTTCATGTTACATTGTTTATGACTGCGAGTAAAACCGCATGCACCGCTTTTTATGTATAGATTTTTATTTATGATTTGACGTAATTTCGACATGCATCTGCTTTTCAAATATTATCTTGCTAGGTATTATTATAAATGCGAAAATTTGAATGGAAGTCAATCACATCAGGACGCCTGAACAGATCTGAATTGAAATTGGCACACAGGTATATTACAGTCTGGATTAGCATATAAGACATTTCGTCCTTAAAAATTGTGCCGTTCCCTTGGAATGTAATGATAGCTCGTTATTCTAGCTATGTTATAGCTAGTGATGTTACACAGTTGTAACATCAACACCAACAAATCCCGATATATTAGTGTTGGAAGACGGTGCCCAACTCCAGGAGATTTGTCTCTTAATCGCCCCCTAGTACATCCACGGGACAATGGATTGGTATTACTAAAGGCCGATGCCACTCGGCACACCTTCATTACAGATTTAGGAACCTCACTGACCTACCTATTTTATTTCAAAGAGAAAATAGTACCTAAGTTGTGATATTTCCAAACATACCTTAATGGCTGGCTCTATTGAATCTTTTTCACGATAACTTAGCGTACAGCAACTAAATGATTTGCTACATCGAATTCAGTTGAGAAAGTTCCGACTAGATTGTAGTGTGAGAACTTATGTATATGAACATGTGTAGGTACATATTAGAAATAAAAAAAAAATGAAATCTAGTTATATTCATCAACCTCCTCACATGTCAGGTCGCCTCTAACAAAAGGGTTAATTAATAGTCCATGATACTACAAACGCATCGTTTATGATACAGAAGTAGCAGATGAACATGCAAGTAGCAGATGAACGGCCAAAGCCACCCAAGGACATTTGATGGACCCCAGATCTCTAGCTGAGGTTGGCCACAGATGCATCGTTACTCTAAGGCCTGAATAGAAACGCCTCTCGAAGTCAAGAAGGACACCAGACCTTTGAAAGCAGATCATTTTAACGAATAACTGTCGTGTTAAAAGGCAAAAGTTGTGGAGACGGAAACTCCAAAGACGAATCACAAAGGTTCAATTGGGTCAGGGTGGATTGATAGACATTACTCATTTTTGACAAATGCAAAGTTCAACCTCGAACAAGTAAACTGATGAACTTTTTCTTTGAAAAAACTGCTGAGTAATTTTTAACGAAACTTAAAAATAGGTATATGCAATAGCATGTGACTTAAAAACTATTATGTCTGTTATAACGCAAACCAAATATATAATATACACAAACATTGTGTCCCATTAGAACGTCTTGAAGCATATTTATTTTTACAGTAACCTCCCGCTAAGCGCTAAGCGAAATTTAATTTAAAATCTACTTGGCACGACTATCCTCCGGTACTTAACAAAATGTATAATAAAGGTTTTTATTATACGTTTTATGAGCAATCGAGCATTTTTTATGTTATGGAAGTAGCAAATGAACATGCCCATCTGATGGTAAGTTGCCACTGTTACCCATGGCCATCTGTAATCAACCCCAGATAAAATGATAGTCTTATTTGAGACCGGCCACAGATGCGTTGCTACCCCTGAGGACTCTGTTCTAACGCCTCGAATAAATGTCTCTCCCTTACCATAGCCTTCAAACCAGAACACAGCAGCGCTTAACTGTTATTATATTGAAGTAGCAAATGAGCATGCAGTCCACCTGCTAAGCTCAGATAAGACCAACTCCGTATGTAAATGCCTCCAGCAACTTGATTTGGAATACCAACAACAATTATTTAGAAAATAAATAGTTTAGAAAATAAAAAACACGGTTTTGGGAAAAAACACGAACTGAAAAGTATAAAATAATTATTGTAAAAAAATCGTGGGGTGCATGGTGTCAATAGTAAGAATTATTTTATTGACAGACAGACATATGAATAGGAGGAAGGTTTTTGATTTCTCAAAAAGCACCCCGTGTTTTGATTACAATAATTATTTTCCACTTTTTAGTTAAATTTTTGACAAAAGCGTGTTTTTAGATTTTTAAAATATATTTTTTAGGTTTTTTTATAAAATAACGATTGATGAGCATGCAAAGTTTCAAATTAATCCGGCGTTTTAAAGTGGGTCAAAATGGGGTTCAAAATTTACATTATATGCAAACATACGACCGAAACTACTTAACCGTGATAAAAAGGTATCCACCATGGATAGCCACTTATAGTATAGAGACTATGTATAAACCTTTGTACATTAACCATTAACTATCCATTACTATATCGATTTAAGTTACACGCTAGCGCGAATTACCACGAACCATGGCTGAATATTTAATCTTAATCGATTGACTAATTATAGCGTGCTTACACTAAATCTATAGCGAATACATATCTACATGGTATGCCTAAGTAAATAAAATAATTATTTATGGAGATAAAAACTTTTGCTGCAAAGCAGCAGTATGCGCTACCTACTCATGTTTGTAGGGCATATAACTTTATATAATAATCGTAAGAATTTCCCATCTCTGCTGTTTTTCATGTAGCTAATAAAAGAGCGGATTTTTGCTGCTAAGCAGCAATATTCACATTTATATGTGCAATGCATGCTAACATGATGCAAATCTAATACTTGTCTATTCGGATAAGTAACTTACACTATCATAGGCATATGCCGCTTAGCAGCAATGCTAGCTTTGCTATTTTTACTCATGAGTACTGATTACTGTCTCTACGAATTCTTTTTCTGCAAAGCAGCAGCATTTGTCGCATCACAGCAAAGTTCTGCTGCTATGCCATAAACGATTTAAATGTGATGGACTGTGTAATATAATAAAACATGGTTTGCTGCATAGCAGCAATGCTAAGCTTGCGTGCCATGCTGCTATGAGTGTAAAATTCAACTTTATTCTGAATCGAAGATATTGCATTACCTTAGGGCTACGAAGCATTAAGCGTAAGCGCGTTGCTTTTAAAACAAACGGATATGTATGATTCAATACGACTACGGAATTTCACACCAAATTACACTCTGTCGTACGCTCAACACTGATGCTGGAAGTAAATGTTTCTTGGCCCTCGTATTAGGGACACTGCAGCACAAATATCAGTCCTAGATTTATGTATTTAATAGAGTCAATTGAATTAACATAATATTTATAAAGTCAAAACGTATAAAGCGATTTTTTCTTCTGTTTAGTAAACATCGTCATCGAGACACAATAAAATACTTACATCAGTTTAAGACTAGACTAATTTAACGTTCGGCGATTTAATAAAAAAATTATGTTAATTATATTTTTTCTGTCACTAGACAATTCGTAGCGGACGCTATTAATTTCCGGGAGTGAACGCAATAAGTTAATCTCCCTTATTACACACATTAACTTTACTTATTGACAATTGCTCTTTGATAAAGGATTTGTCACTCATATCCGTTTATACAGTTCTTAGAAACTTATCGGTTAGGAAGTCGTGACTCTTGGAGTTGTTATCAAATGTTATCCACATTAAGGAATTAATATAAATTACATACATATAACACTTCAGACAAGTAC
>DWNY01001462.1:0-12620 GCA_018250635.1 Telegonus apastus
GAATTGTGTTACAAAATATGTATGTATTAAATGTAAAAGATATCGTTAAATATGTCAGATGTCTATGTCAACAAATGCGTTATTTCTTTTAAATATAGCTTAGCAAGTTAAACCTTATTTTCCGATGTATATTTACGTTTAGTTTTGGTATGGTTTTAATTATGGCCGAATTTCGGCCATTGCGACTGCTCTACTAGTATGCAGTATGCTCTAGTAGTATGTAGTATGTGTATTAAATGTAACACGTTTACATTACACGTATAATTATGCATTTGACCGTTATGGTCTGTGGTATCATTTAATATTCATTGGACCATCGGTTTGAGAACCAATGTTGCACTAAATAATATTCCGAATCCATCATATATCTAATTTTATTGAATCTAATAATTAAAAGATAATTTTATTGTATTTAATGTACCTACCATACACACAAACATACCTTTTTTCAACCATTGTCTGTATCGCGACTAAAAGATAATGACAGATTGGTGAAAATATTGCTCCTTTAATAAAACAGTAAATTAAGAATTAATTTCCTAAAGGACATTATGATGACGATCAGCTCCAGGTTAAGATAATTTTTTGGGTATCTACTGATGGAGTAAATCGATAAAAAATCCATCATAATAAAACCCATTACAAAAAGAAAACTTCGTTCAATAGGCACCCCCGTTTGAGAAATACAAAGTCACAGATTAAAATACAGAACACATAGGTTAATTTCAAATTTATGACACGCGCCATTTTACATCGAGGGTTAAAAACTAAAAACAGCGCTAAATCGACCTTTACCGGAGCAGATTTGTCCGGATCGTATACCGATAACGCAAATAATTTACGATCGCTCTGTCGATGCATGAATATTCGAGGAAGGTAACCCAGCAAAACATTTTTCATCTCGAGACGAACGCCAAGCCTGGAGGATGGATATTACTCTTAAAAGTTGAACGTCGATATATTGTTACCTCGTCTAAAATTTAATATTGACGTATGCAATGTGAGCAAAGACCTCTCGCTGAGGTATAGCGACATTTCATAAGCGAGAAAAATTCATAGAGTATTACAAAGGTAGGCGAAAAACGCTTACACCCTAAGTGATGAGATCCGGCCGGTCGTGAGAAAACCGGTCTTAAGGTTTGTAATACCTTTTTACGAGCAGCTCAGGACGTAACTTATACATATTTCGAATAACTTTACGATCAGCTTGAAAAGGAATTACAGCCACCGGTTGGGCAGAGATAGCGTTAGAATATCGAATAGAAATAAATCTATATTTTGTATTAGAATTTGACCATGGACAGTTTTTTCCGATTCTGTCCATCTGAAACAGATTTAATAAAGAATAAAGATTTGAAAACGATGTAATATCACAAAACATTGGAACACAAATCGCAGCTGGATTACACGTCGTTACCAGAACGCACGAGCAGACCGATGTTAATTCTAATATTTGTTTTGCGTGTCGACCCTCCGCTATAAAGCGGGTGATATTTTGTAACAAACGCGTTTCGGTGTGTACGATTCCGTGAAACTATTGCGTATGAAGTGTACGGGTCAGCAATGGACGCACGTGTTCCCAACACACAATCAGCCGTTAGGGAACGCGGTGACACCCCTAAAACGGTTTGATTAAACTCATAAAACTCGAGCTACCCAGTTTCTTAGCACCGGCGACTGACACGGCGCCCCGTGATAGAAAAGTGGAAGTTATACGCGCCCTACCCCTTGATCCGCCGGCCCCGTTTACCTCGCCGGCACCAACGCCACCTTTTAATAACACAGTCGAGTGCTTCCGTAGCCAAGATTAAGATAACTGCAAATATTACACTTGCGCTACATTCACATTCTGCTACCGTGTGTATTTAATCTAGTACAACATACTCATGTTTTCGTATCATAAAGTTGTATGCTATATATTATCACAGCTGTGGATAATCACGTAATATTTACTTACATGTTTTAAAATTCCTTTACTGAATTTCTGATATTTGCTTATTTACTATAGGATTACCTAACTTAGGTCAATTGTGATTTAAAACAATAACTAATAAACCTGATCCAATCGAAGTAAAGATTTTGTTTAACTTTTTTATTTTACTCGTGTACTACTATTTACTTACTATTAAAGTAAGTGGTTTATTTTGAATTAAATATAAGTTAATATTAAGTCTCCTGCAAGTGAACAAAACTATAATTTTATAATTAATTCGTGTAATTGATTTTAAAAATGTATTTTTGATCTTGAAATATCTACTTTTCTAGTAAATCTCTAAATGCTAGGAATATTTGTTACTTTAGGCGAATCTTCAAATCGGTTGAACTCATTTTAATGGATCTTCCACTAAAATTAGACGCGATTGCGGTGTTTGCAATCATTGCAATTAACTTGATGTAAATGTTGCATTTTGTATTTATTTATTCGTATAGAAACAGAAAGCAAAAAATTGACCTCGTCTGAGAAATAATGTAATAATGATTATTAAATTTTACAGCCTTCAAGATTCTTTCTTTTACGTTCTTTGAGAATTCCATTTCATGTTTCGAATACATCGCCTAATACTTTTATGTGTCTTCAATATTCCATGTTTCAGAATCCAACGACTCGGAAAATACCGTCCCAATCCATAAAATCTTATTATTTGCCTTCACTATAGATCAATATATTTGTGTACAGATCGCCTACTTATTATAATTCGATACTCAAGAAATATACAGCGTATGATGTGGCTAATGACAAACTAATATGTAACACACTAAATTAAAATAATAGTATTATCGATATAGTTTCACAATATTGGATGTTGTTACTTATTACCAAGTACAGAATCCTAAGGCTTACGGTGCGAGCGCGTGCACGTCAAACTTCGCTAACCGCCCTTAAGAAAGTTGGTAAAGTTGCCTCCCGTTCGGAGATGTGCTGTGTCGTACCGCCTTGCGACGTTCCCGACCTCATGTAAACTGTAATCCCACAGATGATGCTAGGCTTTAGCAGCTTTATATAACCCCGCCAGCGAGAAGTTGCTTTATAAACGTTGCCTTTAACTACTCTAGACGCATTTATTGGCCTTCATTACTTCGTCGACTTATTTCTATAAGTATCAAGATACGTTAAGTTTGTCTCACAGATGAGAAACTTTAGCCTTCTTAAACATAAATCTTTTAAATCGGCAGCGTTTCTCGTATAAACGCAACAGCTTTATAGTTTTTGCTACAAGCAAAGCCGGATAGCAGTAGGATTCGAGTCCTCGCACTCGACTGCGCTCGAATGGTGCTCGCGTCGCATTATCAGCCGTCACTTCGCTCGACAGGTGTCGCCTTCAGCCAACTCGAGAGTAAATTACTAGCTTCGAAGTCGCTGAATCAACCCGACTTCCTAATCGATTCTCGAACCACTCACTTAACAGACCGAGACACGATCTGTATAAATGACTCCCACAAAATTTGCGAGTGAATCACTGCAATCTGCTCCAAGTTGTCGTTCTTATTAGCCCCAACAACACAAATCGTGGAGCGGTTCATCCTACTAAATTAATTTTCTATTACTCATACACAAGATGTTGGTTCTAACTGTCACTGCCATAGGATATTATGTTCATTGGAAGCCACACGCATAGTTTGCACAGAACAGTGAATAGCAACATTTTGCATACTGAGCGCGAGCTACGAGTTCGTTTTCGTATTTAAATAGGGAAATGGGAAACAGACGCAGTGAGTCGACGAAGCGCTGGTGGCGTGGTATTGTTTTAATTAAAGTAATTGGAGGAGGCACGTCGAGAGCCGGCGCTCGGTTGGCATGATCTGTGCCTTGAGGATTTACACCAATTTAAGACCGAGCTCAGCGAGGCGTCAATTAATGGTACGGAGCATACTCGATTCTACTGCGAAATGCAAATTGTCTTCCTATTTATCGATTCATCTTCCGAGTGAGTAATTTTCATATTACCGATTTGGGGTATATTTAATTTCGACAATATAATGTATTAAACACTAACAATAGCATTAAACCTTTTGTTATACAATTCAATAATAAACAACGAATATCGGTACAATAAGCTTTTTGTAGTTGGTACATTCCTCTTCCGATGCTACAAATGCAACGACGAATATGAGAAACGAAACGAAAGAAACTGACACGAACAAAAAACACCCGAAGATAAACGGAAACAGACTTGCTCATAGAGAAAAGTAGAGACGTTGTGCTACAGAAAACTTTGCGGGCAGTCACTTTTTAGTCGTTCTGTAAAGATACGTTCCCCTCTGCTAACAAAATAAAAGCTACAAAACTTAGATAAAGAGGTACCGTTAGTCTCACGGTTAGTACTTGGCTTATTTCTTTTAAATGTACAAACATCCGACTGTCACATTGAGTTTGAATTAAAAGTTTAATTATTAACACTGTTCAGTTACAGTTAAGAGATGTTATTGGATTTGATTTTGACTGTTACAATATTATACATACATTGTTCAAGTGTCGTAAATTTAATTTTGCAACCGCACCGGCGGCAGTGGGTTTGTCGTGTTTTTACGACTGCACAACGTCCTACGTACCAGGCGCTGCGTTCCAAGCACGCTTCCTTTATATACACTTGCTGTACAATATACACATCACCTTGAACTCCTGAATGGATCTTTTGTTTCTAAGAAAATAGTGAATATTTTTGAAGAATAATGTTTTATAATGTCATACTAAATTTGAACGTTCCTCGTAAACATATTTGTCTTACACGTGTAAGTAAATCGAACATTGCACGCTGAAATGAAAACAGCTAAACCAGTTCCTAGAGTTCCTAGACAATTGTCGTTCAACTTATTCAAGGTGCAATTCAGCTGTACAGGATCGCTGAACTGATACGATACTGAATTATATTGAAGTACCCATTATATCACTTCTAAGTTTATATAAACACACAGACTTCGTTACTTTATCAAGGCACTGGATATTACGAATTTTTATTTAAAAGGAAATTTCTAAATTCCAACCAGCGGAATCTTTTAGCCAGATATCCCTTACACAAAATAGATATCAACCTTTAAGAAAGTCACAGGCTCTTCTCTTTAATCAAGCAAATGTTCTATTTTCGCAGCAAAGCTCGGATTAACCCTTTCCCAGAAAGCGCGCTTGTACAAGTTTCCTTAAAGTAATTAAAGGTTCAAGCAATTTGAACTCTCAAATGAAAATTCATAATCTACTTATCTGGAGTATCTACAACAGAATGTTGTGCTAATAGTATTAATATTGTTAATTCTACAACGAATTTAGCGAATACTAATTTTCAAATTAAATTGAAAATTATTGTTTATCCCGAACTTTCATTAATGAACTAACTTAACAGCTTTGTAGGGTACCAAGACATTGTAAGTAAGACGTTGGTTACTGCATATACATAAATCGATATCGATGTACATGTTTTTGTGAGGAAAACAAAAAAGTCAAAGTGAAGTCAAAATCTATACAGAACACAATCAATCCCGTTATGTCATGTTCCACATTAGAATTTAACGCTGTAATAACGCTAGAACTGAAATTGTTAGAGCAAGGCCATTCCCTGGGCTTGATCACCTACCCTGGCGCGAGATCTCCCTTTACTAAATAGGCATAATGCTTTTCCCTTACATCGGTTTCTACTATTCAACGCCTACCATAAGCGACTTTAGATACGAAACTTCGTTTTAAAAATATTTGAATATTCGTAACGAAGCTCAGGATTTGAAATTTAAATCTTAATTATTGCCTCAAAAAGCAATCCACGCGCAATACATACGTAATCGTTCTTAGAAAGTGATAATGGAGAATGACATTCATCATTTGAATATATACATGTTACATAATCATGAGTTTTAAAATTATGTTCCCATTTCTTTTTTAATAAGAAGAAACAACGTTGCAGATCGTACCTTCTTAAACTCACTCGTGCAGAAAGCGACCCTTGCTCGGCACTGGAATTATAACGGGCTGTACCTGTACAAATTAACATAAATTTGTGTGCAGTATAACATACCTTGTAGAAACAATCGTATTAAACCTATCTAAGCATAAATAATAATAATTTGTTTAAAGGTTGTTCACATCACACCTGCACGCTCGAGGGTTAAAAAGGGGTATGCAGCTATATATAAGATCTTTAAAGTTATACCGTCACAAAACGTCATACCGTCTGCGAAGCCGTTTACTACTCTAATACACAAAAATACCTTTATCATCCTTATTGAAAAAACTCGTTGTTGGTCGTTAACAATTCTATTGCGATGTAACTTTTGTTTCATATTACCGAGTTAATGATCATTCGCGATTTTCGCGTGCATTTCGAGAATTATTGATCACACAACACACACTATTCATTTCAATCACAGCCCAAACCGCTGGATTAAGGAGTTTGGAAGTCATATCTTAACAAGGGTGGTGTACGTAGAGAAAGATATTTTGAATATAAGTTGGTTGTTTATTTACATTGATTTGTTTTACCTACTACGTCAAATGTTGCCTATCATGCGGACAAAGTTGCGGGCAAAAACTAAGCGGTTTATATATTTTTACAAAACACTGATAAGCCAGATGATGAGTGAATTTTATTTACGTAAAAGGTTTAGGAATCGGAAGTTGACGCGTGCTTCAGATGCGTGTTTGTTGGCCACACTCCAGAATCAATATCTTCGCACACAGGCCAACGCACTCTTTGCACTATTTTTACAAATATTATAATTTTCGTGAATAGTTACAGATACACAAAGAATATTTAATACACGGGGAATTAAATTGTTAATGTGTAAGAAAATAATTTTGTTCCAATTCTATACTTGTACGATTGTATTTGTATAATAAATTCAACATAAATTTGTACATAATCATATCTCATAATCAATCATATACTATATAGTATTTGATATCCCATTATGATTTATAATTTGGGTTATGAACATTATTTATAGATTTAATATGTACCTAAATATGTAAATTATTTCGAAAATATTGTTTAACTTTTGCATGTCATTGGAGTAAAATAAGGGTAATTTCTTAAATAATTTATCATGGTATATTTATGGACCTCGTTTTTGCAAATAAAAATTATGACTACTTCGTTGTTGATTAACGTTACAGATGCTTTCTGTTACATATCGTTTTCAGAAAATAAATGTAGTGCAGCAATTAAAACAAGCCCCGCCTAAGCGTAGCAGATGATACTCTTAGTTTTTGCGGGAAGTTGTAGAGTCGCGAAGTGGCAAAACAGAATTTAATATTCGTGAAAGGGTTTACGGCGCGCGGCAGTTGACGCGTGCCTTGCTGCCGGTTTTTTTGGCCGCCCTCCAGAATCGATATCTTCGAATACAGGCCGTCGCACGTTATGCACTAATCTCGCCGAGTATCCAATGGCCGAGATAACTATTTCGGCCTCGTTATTTCTAAGCGTTGTTTTGCTTTTTCTGTACAGTTCTAATTGCAAATTCGGATCCCTGACCTATTTAAAGAAGGAATGGAACAAATGTAACTAGTACATCTATTTAAAAAAGAATGCCGTAAGTTTAATTTCCCCGTTTTACTTACAACGCACCGATGTCGTAAATTCAGTTTTCAATTTCCGAATAAATTAAAATCTGTTTATTTGAGAAACTAATTCTAAATATAATCTCGGCATCAACAGCTACATCAATTTGAATTAATTCTTATGTAATCACATCGTAATGGATATATTTTTCCGTTACTATGAAGAAATAAAACTAGCCGCTTATAATTGTGAAATGGACGAAGAAAACCACATTGCTTTATTAACCAGCTCCGTAACTAGATCCCTGGGCTTTGCTCTGAGAGTGGCTTTGTCGCAACGACTAAGCCTTAATATAATTAAGCAGGAATCACATAGGGCGACAAAGACGGACAAAGTGCCTGGAGCGCTTGTCTTGTCGTTAACTTGCCTTGCTCGTCGCTGAGAAAAGCGAAATGGATGCTCGATGATGATGCATGAAGTACGCGAAGGCTGCTTGTGCATTTCGTGCTCTATGTACAAAGACTAATTACTTTCTTATGGATATGTAATACTTATTGTATATATCTTTCATTTTATGAACCGTAAGATCGTCTGAAAACCGCAAAGACTCATCGTTTCACTTACAATTGTGTTATTCTAGGTCTTATAGGTCTATTTTTAAATTAGAAAATAATCAAATTGTATTTTTTTTTTCGGTTTTAGTTATCTAAAACCTTAGACACGAATATTTTAAAAATTCAAATGAATGTTGATAACTACGTCCGCAAACATGATTTTAATTTTCTGCCTTACCTACCTCTACCATAACTCAAATTTCAAACATTTATTCCATTCGGGTTCCATTCATTTTGGGTTTGTATCATGTTTATTAATATCACGTTACACATTATATCAATGAACAAAATGTTGTATAGTATGTCGGTGCAATCGGATAGAGTGATTGCTATACAATCACCAATAAATCGAAAGCTATTTGAAAGTGGAAAATAAATATAAAAGTAATCGAGCGCCCGTGTAAAACCACGAAAATCATGAATGGCCTATTTCGAAATATGTTCATAATATTTTTTCGCATAGTCAGTCTTCTTTCTGATTCATACTGTTTTCTTTAACTTTATATTTCCCGTATAAATGATTTGTATAGTAATCGAGAAAATATTTAGTCCACGCGACTTTTCATGCAGGTTCTAGGTGGAACGTTCAAGTTTTAAAGTAGAACAACAAGGGTTCGGCAACCAAGCACAAACCATAAAACTATTTTTACCTTACGGGGCTACCTTCGCCTTACTGTGCTCTAGTTAGAAAGGAGTTTTGAATTACAAGCTCCAAAATAACAACATTCCAACATTACCAATATAATGAAATACATGATAGATAATTTTATAAGATACCCACACTTCAACATTACCCACAAGTGCTCGGAGTATCTTTCGTATCGAAGGATACGTAATGTTAATAAACCTACAATGAAACTAACTTGAAATAAATGTGACAGTTGTCAAATAGAATCCTCGCTGGTAGGTGTTTCTCCTACAAGTAAATACGGAATACGAAAGAATTTCTATACGAATAGCATTTCAACTTCAAAAATATCACCCAACTCTAACGATACAAATGTTTTCAGTGGCTTAATACAGTGCAATCGATACAAATGCCAAACAAATCCCTTTACGAGCTAATCACAATCCCATGCGATTGAAGCGAACCGCAGAATGAATCGAAATATCAGTTTTAGTGTCGGGATGATTTTGAGCCGTGCTCTCAAAGATTCTCGTCGGCCATTCACGTTAGCGCCCTTTGAGAGCCGCTCGTGGCGCCGCGCCGCTTTTATTTCAATCACTCATTATACGGCTTTTTAAAATAAATCGCGATTTATTCGATCGCTGATTACCTCAATTTTTTATAACATTCAAAGTGCTTTTAATATAAACCTGAAATAAATGTGGTTGGTTTTTTACGTTTTTCCACTTGTTTTATACCTAGTTTCATATAAAATATTCACATTTTTGATAGAATGTGTCGAATACTTACCTCAACTTAAAAAGACTGTAAAGGCAATAATTTTAACCAGTTAATGTAGATCTCCTTACTGACATAATGTTAAATAGTGTACGTACCTACGTTGTTTCTTAAATCGAGTTACAATATAAAAGTATTTTCGTATAAGTAGATATTATGTTAATAAACCGAATAGAGTATTGCTCTATCTACATACTTTTCGGAGTATAAAAGTCATTCAAAGTCTCTCATTTTCAATTTGGTGAAACTTGAATATCTTTCTTGGATCTATTTTTCTACCGACTTGTAGATATGATACCGGCTTTTACGACAAATATCATTATCGCACTGCCAAAATATCACGTCGAAATGAAAACGTTCGAGGACACGTGAATGAATAATACATGAAAATAAATCTTTTTTGTAGACGTCTCTTTTTCTGAGAGGAATTTGCAGTAGGTAAACATTCATTGTGTAAAAATACATCAAGTGAGTTCCAAAATACCTATAGAGTGTACATCAATGTCGAGATAGTCGGTAGCGCATACAGTTGAGATAGGCATCTAGACTCGACCGCTGGTTTACCCGTAAACACTGTTGAACCGTATGGAGCCCTGGTACTGCGAGTAGAATACTAAACATAGAAACTGGTGTTTTAGATTTAGTTGGGCAGCACTACGATAAAATGCTCTTTACTCGCCTTCCTCTACACCCTATACCCCCTTCATTCCGCCTGTGTAAACAGACGCAACAGTGAAAATAAAGAACTTGAATAACGTATATTACATTCAGTATTTATAGTGTTCTCTGATAAGCTTGTAGATGTTTACATATTTTTAAACCATCAATGTTTTTGAAGGGCATTTATCAACATTTATTCCAAAAAATACTTGGAACAACTTAGACGTTCGAAGTTTATGATGATGTCGGTCACTGTTGGTAGCAACGATGCTTACTATAGTGCGACGGATGCTCATATTCCTTGTTCGAATTACATGTAGATTTATATTGTAAAATAATAGGGCGACGAGATATACTACAAAAAATCACCATATTAGATGTTATTTAAATTTAATTTTTCTTTTAATCATGCTCGACATGTGCTGTGGTGGTTTTACAATGAATTCTATATTTAGCTAACAAACATATGCGCATGATAAAATAATCGTTTAAAATCAAACTAACAGAGAGTGGAAACGGCGCGGCGGCGGAGAGGGCGCATTCGGGTGCGAAGCGATGCGCCGCCGTGCTCGAGAGCTCGGTTCATTTAAAGACCCTTGTCTGTAATTGCAGAGCGACTAAGACTTAGCCCGCCCGAACGGCAAGCGCCATCAAACAAAAAGAAGTTTTAATGGTATGCCTTTCTGAACCCTCTACGGGCCTTCGTCGAAGCGACTACTAGATCGGCCCTTTTTTCCAACTTTACCTTTGTAAATTACACGCACCTGTTCAGAGGTGTGGGCGTAACATATAAATGAAATTGATGAGGAAATTTCCTTCGGCAACTCGTTGTAACTTTTGATAGGTTTAGAATTATACCTCTACTATTCCGATGCTGCGCAGGTGGTATTGCTTTTTTTAAGTGTTGGATTGCAATTTAGTCGGAAACGCAATAAATAGCTCGGGCGATGCCGCTTGACCCACTTCCTGTTACATGCCGAAACGCCTGCGATTTAATCGCGCCCTGCCCCCACTCCATCCTTCCGGCAAGACCCCACACGCTTCGCTTCTTTGCCCCATAATTATTAAATCCATTCCTTGCGCGCCAAGAAAGGGGCACACCCTAATAAATAATGCCACTGGACTCGCGTGTACGACCTTCCGCTTGAACATCTTTAACCAACCTTCGCATAAACATTTACAATAAAAATTATACTTCAAGAGGATCCGAGTATCTTCAGGGTTGCGTACCCAAAGGGTAAAAACGGAATCCTATTATTACTTAAGCCTCCGCTGTCTGTCTGTCTGTTCCTCAACTGCCTCCTGAACCGTAATACATTGTCACTAAAAATTAATATATAACGTGTACTACTATAGCCACTAATTATATAACAGCAAATACAAAAATTAAGATTTTTTAAAATGAAGATGTTCTCCCCATACAAGAAATCGATTTTTGCAAGCGTTATTCGGTTTATCTTTTGATCTATAGTAGGTTTATTTTTTTAAAATACATCATACTTCAACATTTGCTATGATAACAAATAATAAAAAAATAGTTGAAATTCAAGTGGTACGGAACCCTCAGTGTGCGAGATCAACTCGCACTTGGCCAATTAATCTATCATTTTAGTTACTAATTACTAATGTTAGGCAATTTCTTGATTAATACATGTAGAGGCAGTTGTGGAACTCCTGTTAGATAGGCCTAATGTCTAAATCGTGTTTTGGGTCGTAATGCGAGGAGTGCCGCTTGCGTATGTGTAATCAGTTTCACGCTGCTTTTATCAAATAATCACATCTACTTCTTCCTCGAATACTAATCAGCACTTTTTAGATAAGACCTTTCCAGTGTACCCTATCTAGTTAAACGAATCATTAAATTGCACTTCGATATTCTTTCTGAAAGCAGCGCCTTACGTAACTATTAGGTATTTAATTCACATACAAAACCTAATTACACAAGAACTGTCTACGCTAAATTATGAAGCAAAGTTCGCACTTACAACACTACTCTCTTAAATAATATACGGTAATCGTAAAACTTTTGAAAATTTGTACATCTCATACAAGCAATAATAAATAAAAACTGATTGACGAAAAGCAGTAGTGGCCCCATACGGGTTCTGAGAAATAATGAACTCGAACATAACAGTACAAGGAGCCAGTGCAAATCCGTCGTTTCCAGCGTAGTTGTCGGCGCGGCGAGCGGGCGCGGGCGTCGCGTCTGACAGGGAAGCGGAAATTGCGCGGCGCGTCGCGTGCGCCGCGCTCCCTCGCTCCGTCACGTGCATTCGCCTTCATTTTATTTCGCTCGGCTACACGCTGCAATTCCCGAATCTTTTACAACGCTAGAATTTACTTTTTTAATAGGAAATAACTTCTGCACGTGCAACCTGAAATGCGCTCAAATGCCCAGCCCGTACACATCCAGTGTGTTCTTTTGTTGAAAAAGAAAGCGTTTTCGCACAACATTTT
>DWNY01001463.1:0-12620 GCA_018250635.1 Telegonus apastus
GTTATGTACGTACATAATATAATTTAATACGCTTGCACCACTTAACAAGTAACGAAAATGCACTATTTTCCCTACATTGATACCTCATTACAAAAATGCCGTTACTTAAGCGAGTATTCGAAAATATCCGTCATTCTCGGTGCCGATATTTAAGTGCCCCGTAGCGATACAGCGAAAACCTCGCATAATATCCGGTCTGAGCTTATCAATTCGTAGTAAGCATTTCCCCTGTAGCTACGACTCGTAGATGGCTCGTAGCGTGGCGCGTAGCAGCGTCGTAAATCCGTGTAGATTTGGTAAGTGGATTTCCCTACGTTCGATTATTTTTGTATGCCTTCTGTCGGTATGTATACAAATGTTACATTGTGTAATTCGATTCAGATTGAAGCGGATAAGTTGATTTACGTTACAGAAAACTGCTGTTGCGCGATGTGGATTTTTCAAATGGTTGAAAATAGTATATAAACTTATACATTTTCTGACGTTCGCTGGCAGCATCGCTTAGCTTCGCTGGCAAGCCATAGGCATTTGTTACAAGAAGCCTAACTTACAAACTTTGTATACTACCTCGAAGAGTAAAACGAACGCACCATACAACATACAAGTATAAATATTAGTCTTACCAATGAAATGGGTTGATGACGACGATTCAATAGTCGTCGTTTCTCTTAAACACTGGTCATGACTCTCAGAGTTTATACAAAGAGGCGTTTAGGCTAAAGTCCATCCTGCTGGCCAGAATTTGTAGACTTTTCATACTTTGCGAACTTTTTTTAACACAGGTTTGTAGGTTTCCTCACGGTGTTTTCATTTTACCTTTACCTTACCGATATTTTTAAACGAAAACAGA
Organism: Telegonus apastus; assembly: GCA_018250635.1. Lineage (NCBI taxonomy): Eukaryota > Metazoa > Arthropoda > Insecta > Lepidoptera > Hesperiidae > Telegonus > Telegonus apastus. The sequence goes on from DWNY01001463.1 coordinate 851, forward strand.
AACGGATTAATAAGATAAAGCGATAGTGCCTCCGCACTTAAACAACATAAACTTCTGCCACTCTATTTAACTTTATATAAGATAAAGCATTAAAATTTTCTTTGAACAATACACACAAAGAGTAGAGAAACGTAACTGTGAATGCCGAAGTAAATAATGAACACATAATTCTTAGAAATGGTATGACCATAAACTTTACGACCGTAACCATTTGAGAAACTACGAACATATCAAATATGCTTCACTTGACGAGTATAAATATAAAAGAGTAGAAGCAAACGAGCATGCAATGGTACGTAGCTACTGCTATCCATGAATATATGTATTCCTGATACAATTAGAGTCCTATTTAATTGCGGTTGCTACGCTTGAGGACTAAGTTGGTAAGTGGTTGTTGCATGTCCCCTGCAGCCGGGGAGTAAATACGGCTACGATATCCCCTGCCTGTCGTAATGTGCAGGGGGATAGTTACACGTCCCCTAAGAGATGAGCCCGTGAGGGGCGCCGCGCTAGAGGGCACCGGTGCGTTCCATTGGAGATCCCGGGGTCCTCCTGCAAGAGCCGAGGAAGGCCACTGAGGGGATTTTAGGTAATAAAAATCCCACATAACCTGCAGTCTCTCCCAAGGCTCCGGTGTACCTTTTGAAGGTTTCCCCCCGTCAACAAAAAACCACCTTTTGTAATCTTACCACACCCTTCAAACCAGAACACAGCATCCTTTAACACTGCTGTCATAAGGCAGAAAAGACGTACATTCGTAGACTCCATGGAGACATATTTTCATTTTCAATTGTGACACTTGTTATTTCGTGATTCCGGTATCGCATTTCAGCAGACTGAATTTCCATTTGCTTGTGACAAGATAACTAAGTTTCCTACCGTACCAACTATAATAGACGTGACGAATATCGCCTCTAGAATTTCACTTTGTTCAATATTGATTTTATGTTTAACTCCTAATTTTAACGGTTGTTAGGTTATTTGATTGAATGTACAAAAAACATATTTTGTGAGCAATAACATTTTACATACATATACTTTAATATACATACATATATACAACTTAATAATTGTGTTAGAGACTCTACCAATAATCAGCCCTTTTAGGCCCACTGTTAGAACAGGTCTCACCTAATTTTTGCCAACTATAACCTAACATTAAAATACCTACAACTAAATTGTACATTAAATGTATACTAACTAACAAAAGTAATGATGAATAACTAATAATACTGATAGTGAGCAATATGCCGGCAGTATTATGGAGACATACACACACAATAATACTCGTACAAATATCTCGAAACAGACTAATATCCCACAACTTATACAACTTTGACCCACACGATAAACATTTAAATAACGTTTCGACTGCGTCCGGCCCACGGGCGAACGCGGTTGGACATAACTGTGGTAATGAAATCAACTCAGTGAAATAATCCCAAGAACCATTATTTAATAGGTAATATATTAAGAAAGGTTTAAGGCAATAATTATTAAAAAAAACTGTAATCTGGAATCAGTGGTACCGAATGCACTCCCTGTAGATATTAATGGTTCTTAGGATTATTTCACGGGTATATCAGGAAGGTGGACAGAGTGGTGGGGATACGTTATTATAAGTATGTATATCAGTTGCTTTTTGATTTTAATTCTTAACGCAAAATAAATAATTCTTGTTTTAAGACAAAACTTACAATATCTAGGTGTCAGCCTACCTTTCACAAACTTCTCAAAATTAGATTGTCCTACACAAAACAAGATCATAACTTCATAACTCCCATCGTCTGAATTCGATTCGATTACCGGCTTAGATTGAACCCCGAACCTCGCCTGATCCATTTGTTAAGCAAATTCTGCTAACTTTAGCACGTGCCAGGTGCCAGTTCACACCTATTGTACATTAGGGACTGCTCACATGAGCGATTTCTGAGCATAAACTATGTTGCCATTACACAGTTGTGACGTCAGAACCGCAAACTGCACCCAAGCAATTTAAATATTTCAGCACCGTGAAAGTATTATATCCTGAAAAGTTGATTTTGGGTATAATAGATATGGTTTCGTATGGATATGGATAAGTACGAACAAGAAAGTAATAAAAATTACTAAGTAGGCGACTGCGATATACACCGCAACTGCGATTCCATTTCGTTATCGTTACGTTATAAGTTAATATACAGTAATTTATTATACACATTTTTAAAAATTGAAATGTTAATTTAAAACAATTAAAATTGACAGTAATTTTCAAATTAATAATTCATTACGTTCAACGCCTACGCTGACAATACATACGCTTGTGTGATAGCTGCCTTAGCGCCCCAAGTTACGAATATCAAGCAATGTCCATAACTACATTCCTAACATCATCGTGAGATTCAATTATAATTTCCAATTGGTCTTGACACTCATATTACGAGTGTGTCGCAAATTATATAGTGCTGTTTCGCGTATTATTGTCTTAACTAAGAACAAAACATCAGTATGATTGTTTTCAATGGGAGATATACATGTATAAAGTTACTCTAAAAAACAATCGAAATTAACGTTTATAACTGATCAATTTTGTACATAACATATTCAGAGGACCTCGTTGGACCCCGAAACGGTCCTCATTTACTACGAAAAAGGGCAACCTATGTGTTAATTCAAGTAATATTAATACGTGAAGCGAAAATTTGAGGAACTATTTTTCAAATACTGCGTGCAGAGAGTCATACTCCTCTCTGATTAGACATACGTGAAAGTTCAAGAAGAGAAGAAGCGAGGAGACACAATATTTATGTATAATAAATGCTACAAATATATCAAAATTAACTGATTACATAATACATCGTTTATATTGCTGATAATGTTAAACAATATCGTCAACTATGTCTCATGTCTATGTCAAAAAATTCGTTATTACTTTTTCCTTATAATGTTTTCCTAATGCATAGGAGAAAAGTACATAGAGAGTATAATTTTACTTCCCATTTTTTTATTATGGTCGAATTTCGAACATTGTGGCGGGCCTACTAGTTCAAGTAATAAAATATCTATTTCATCAAAATCCGTATTTGTGTGAGAACAACAAACATACATCCATCTTTACAAACTTTTGCGTTTGCGAGTATACACCAAAACACAAAACCATGCTTGACTTTTACCGTAACTTTACATACTAAAAGTTTTATTACAATATTCATCTACGTTACATTGTGCCTACGTTACCGCAGTATATTTTTCTTATTCTTTTTACGACCTTAAAACGGAAATAATAAAAGTTATTTCCCAGAAGATTCAAGACAAGTACAGGGTAACACGTTAACTTATGAAGAGGGAAATGTGCGAACGTTACTAATTGGAGAGATTCTATATTATGTATAACATTTGTCAGTTAGCCAAATGGGAAGCTTTTCGCTAACTGTTGCCCTCAATTATTGTGACGTTTTGCCATTTGATGAGAGATGGAGAAAGAGAGAAGAATAAGTGAGAGAAAATAACGTAAGTGAACCATAGTAGGTAGTAAAGAGAACATAGTAGTAGTAGTGATATTGTAATTAGAGGCAACAAGAACAATCGAGAAAGAAGCTTACCAAGACGACAGAATAAAGGAATGAGAAATAATTGTTGTTGTCAATTCATAAATTCTGTTCTTAATAAATAATCATTCTGGAAAACTGTGGTACCTTAATTAGTTTTAGTAATAATTACTTGCATTATGACGTCGTTCATCCTTCAATATTCAAAGGTTACCATTACCAACTTTGGTAAAAAGATCTGACTATGGGGAAGCCACAGCCCCTTCCCCCATTCCAGTATATCTAGATTTCATGATATTCAAATGAATTCAGAGAAACAGCAGCTTTGATCTTTATTTGCATTGCGATCTGAGGATTATTCACTTCGCTTGCTCGATCCTTTTGAAGCAAGGAATACATTTTATTAGAACTGTATAATATACCTAAACTACCAAACTATATGTATCTATTACTATCTAATCAGAGATTTAATTCACCTCTAAAGTATTAACTGTATCTAATGATAACATGTCACGGATTGTAGTTGTAGTTCTTACTTTTCATTATGTAATTTAAAGATAAATGAATGGAAAAATTGGAAGTTACCCTTACCTATATCATTAATTCCCTTTTTACCTTAAGTTAAAGAAAAAGTGATCTATTTTCGTATCTATGCGAATAATTTAAGGCTTTACAAATCACTTACAGGCTGACAGGCTTTGTTACAGATTGTTAAATGCTCTTATCTCTAGATAAATCTACATAATCTCGTTGTTTAATCAAATTTGACTGTAGACCAGTGAGATAAGAAACAAATATTTAAATTTTATTAAGGATGGTTTAGGACAATAGTTTATAAAAATCTGTAATCTCGAACCAGTGATACCGCCTGATCTCTCTGTAAAAAGCTCCGTCATATCCGCGGGATAGTTCTTGGGATTATTTCGTGGGTATATCAGGAAAGTGAGAGAGTGTTGAAGCAAGTATAAAGGATGATAAACGATGATATCACGCGAAATTGGTAGTACTTTACATTGTTCTATACATATACATGTGTATAAATAAAATATCTTTTTTAACCGACCTCTTTTAGAGGAGACCCGTGCCCCGCAGTGGGACAATAATGGGTTGACCACACAAATAAAATATATACAACTAATATCTACTACTGTTAACAAGATAAGGCAAGATTCAATCGAAACGCCTTTTGTTTTGGAATATAATGTCCCCTTTTCGTTACTACTGAGAGGCTCGTTTACTGCTACCTACTCGTAAAACCAAATTAGAACAATAAAATAAAAAAACAAGTAATCGTAAAATTTTCAAGGAAAATACTGTTAACAATCGTCGAAAATTAAATTAAGTAAGATGGGAGGAAGATTTTTTTCTTTTTATAATACTGAAGTAGCAAACGAGCTTGCAGTCCACCTGACGGTAAGTGGCTGCTGCCGCCCATGAACATTTGTTATCAACCCCACATAAGACCAACAATCTTATCTGAGATTGGCCACAAACGCGTTGCTACCCTTGAGGACCAAGTTGGAACGCCTGGGACAAGTATGTCTCCCTTCCCACACCCTTCAAACCAGAACACAGCAGCGTTACACTGCCGTTATTAAGCAGAAATAGGTGTGGCAGTAATATTTTCTGTACGTTAGATACTAAAACTGTAAAATAAAAAATTAAATGCTAATGCCAAAAAACTGTAATCATGTCTGCTTTATTCCTGCGTTTTAGGCAACATGGACCTCAGTTCGAAAATTCAGAATCTACTTTTAAATAATAGGAGTAGTAGGTAGTATATTAAAATACTTCGGTCATATATTCAAATCCTACGGACGTAAAAGAATTTCAATTACGTTCACTGAATGAACATTCGATCATTTTGTGCAAATTGATGGATTGTGCTGACTTCCAGCATTTAGAACATGAAGTGAAATGTATATTTGGCATGAAATAGTTGAAGCTTAAACTAATTTAAAACTTTTTATCGAAATTGTTGTATTCAAAACAAATAATGATTGCGTAGTACAGAATAACATATACATGTTTCATTTAAATAATAAAATTTAAATATTAAGCTGGCAAATAAATATTAAAAATGGGCAATTTCTTGTTTTTTTTAGTATTTATTGTTGTCATAGCTATTGTAAAAATACATGCATTTTGAGAAAAAGAAAAGTGTCTTCCTATAACGGTTCAATAGGTAAACTGAACAACATCATAATTACCAGTTTCTGATATGGGTAATTATGAACCACTTTAATTAATTTCATATTTTTTGGTGTCAAATGAAATAACTGTATTACTAACATTGGGAACTGCACTCAGACTGTACCATATTCTCTACAAATGTATGAAGGAAAATTGGTCACAAATGTCTGCGGGATATCTTTCCACCCGATAACTGACATTTTGCAAGCGGAACAAAACCACAGATTTGATCGCATAGTTATACGTCGTTGCCGACGTCATTAGTTGCAGATTTTGAATAATTAAGTCAATCTCCAAAATGTATACGAATAAGCACTTGTGGTTTTGAGCAAATTATGAAGAGATGGCGCCGCACAATTCTGAATCACGCTATTAAGGTTTTCTTAACATTTCTTATATGTATATAAAAGTCCCTAACTGAAACTATTGGAGTGCGGCCGCTCCCTACGCATGATGAGATGGCCACCTTTTTTGTAAGTCAGGGGGCGACCACATCCTTTGAAACACAAAATGTACTTCACGCTAGAAATATGCATTTCGGTGGTCCCTCCCCGGTTGAACTGGATTTACCACCACAAAAAATGCAGCCACATTACGATTTTTTTATAGTAACAACAAAAGTAAGTTGCGAAATGTATTGAATTCGATCCTCGATATTCAAAGCCACCGCCGTTTTCATGTCCCACTGCTAAGCTCAGGTCTCTTCCCACATCTGGAGGAGGCTTAAAGTGTACTAACAACGCTCGCGCTGCTACAATGCGTGTAAGTGAAGACATACCCCCTTTCAAACCGCTCATAAGCCCTTCGTCGATTTTCAACGCCTGCTATCCAATGATAATACATGAAAATAATCGGGAACGATGGCGCAATGCACTCTCTATTGCACGGAAGCGCGACTGAATTTTTGCCACTAACGGTCACCCATCCATCTACTGATCGCGCCCGACGATACTTAACTTTACTTAACCGATCTGGTTAACATCTACACAAGCCGCGGAGCACAGCTATAAACCATAATTCATATGACTATGTTAACACTAAATTTGTGTAAAATTTAATGATACTTTCATGCACAAAAGTCCACGCAAACATTTTATTCAGAATCATTTCATAAACAAACATCATTCCGTACACGCTGCGAATTTTAACGAGTTCACAGTCTGAAAATTCGTCACCAAAATTCATAGCATTGAAGTATCGCTCTTACTTTTATTGGGTCCAAACCAGACAGGCTTTACGAAAAAACCGACATGCGATTTTAGGCTTTTATATAAAGCTGGATTCAGTGAATACTTTGAGCGACGTAAGCCCGGTTGCAAAGAATCTTTTTTTTACTCTAGTTATTCTAGGATACATAAAGTATGACGTTTTAATAAGAAACAGAGGCTACTTTTTGTTTTCGTATGCGGAGTTGCTTTCTTATAGAGAAAAAAGTATGAGCTCCGCTAATTAGTTATGTATATCTGAGAATAACATTTAGTGGAGTTAATTTGGATGTTGCTTATTCATTATTTAATAATAGATCCTGCACTGTGTCGTTTTAAATAAATAATCCAAATTCTAAAATCTTCGAAGTAAAATAAAGGAATAGTATTTTTAACAAAATTACATTTTTTCATTTATTGGTTCTCAAATAATCCACAAAATAATGCAACAAAAAATTCATTCTTAAAAAAAAACAAATATTTCTATTTTTAAAGAAATGTTAAAAAACGAATATAAAAATCGAGTCACGACTGTGGCGCCACGTGCCACTGACGCGGCCAGATCCAACTCTCAGTACAAAAGCGCCTTGTATTCTTTCCACGCAATCACCTCGTCAACGGGTTTTAAACGAACGAATAAACAAGGCGCTGCACTTCAGTTATATAAACATTTTTGAGTATGCACTGGACGCCGACAACTTAGTGTAAGGCACTTTCATATTATTTCCGGAATATTTTCTATGAATGGAATATTTTAATTGTGCTTGTTAAGATATTTTGATATGAGCAATTAGTAGCACTTCCCGCAGTTAGTGTAGATCCAAATTTATGCACAAAGAAAATCAAAGTCTAGCGTTAGTAGCTAAATTTTATGCACCCTTTCGTTTTTATGTTATGGAAGTAGTAAACGAGCACGCAGCCCACCTGATGGTAATTAAGTGGCCACTGCCGCCCATGAACATCTGTAATCAACCCCAGATAAGATCAGAGTCCTGAGGTCGGCAACAAATGCATTACTACCCCTGAGGACTAAGTTGGAACGCCTCCAATAAGTATTTCTCCCTTATCACACCATTCAAACCAGAACACAGCGGTAAGCGCCGCTGCTGTTATAAGGCAGAAATCGGTGTGGCGGTGGAGCCGCCGGAGTCAAACCACGAAGGGTTCTACCACCATTTCGTGACTTAAATGAAACGTTTATTGCATAGATCTACGGAGTCACAAATTTTCAGTAACAATATTTTTTCTTATCCAAAGCGATAATTCGATACGATGTTTAAAAACACTTGACATGATTTTGTAACAGTTATAAAACTCTCTCTCCATGTCCAAATACACTACTTCAGTTATTAGTGGGACATTAAATGTTGGGGCTATTACGTACCCGAACACATTTATCTAAAACAAGTATTTAACATAAAATGTTACCTGAAAATCGCATTTTCTGTTAAGGAAAATATTACTTGCCATTAAAAAAGTAATAATACAGTTTTAAACATTTTAAAATACTTAAATGCACATATTGTACAAAGTCTTGTCTCATCATGTCCTTAATTTTAATTGTATAATGGAAACAGACGCCGCTTTAGCGAAGAATCCAGACTCGCGAATCTGTAGCAGTTCGAGTAGCAAAGTTCTAATTGCTACAAACCCGTTAAGGGTCTTAGTTCAATGCAGTTAAAAGCACCCTAGATACCTACTTTTATTCCTAACTTAATGGTACGTACACATTAGTGCTTTAGTTTTCTACTGTTTTAAGATTTTTCCCTCGTACATGGTATTTTTTGCACACTTAGGATATACCTATTCAGGGTAAGTGTAGTCTATGTTACACCATGAATTATTTTCTACTTTGGATATAACCATCTTTGTATTAAGTTTCAGTTTTGTCCAAATTTGTTTAGTTGTATTCAATATTTTCACAACGAAATAATCGTACTAAATAGCCAATCGCCATTTTAGTGTCGCACAAAAATGTGGTCACTTAAATTTATATGTTACGTCATAATTTATATTCTTTATTCTATGTCTGCGGCAATTACTATACCACAGAGGCAACGGTTATTTAAATAAAAAACTAACACTCCTATAGATTGATTATTTATAAAGTCAAGTTAACAACAAGACATTATTCTCTGTCGTAGTAATTCATTGCGTCTGTTAGGAAGCCAGAAGCTAACCACTTCATCTAGTCGTGTCCCGACTACAGTCGATGCAATAATAGTGGTTGCTAGATACGGATAAATTATACTGCCGTGTAACAAATAAACTTCACATTTTACGCTAAATTTCTACTTGTCCCTGTCGCAGACTATATAAATTGCACTTAATTAAAATACAGTTAACAAGGATGCTACGAAAGGGTATTGGAGTTTTCAAAAGTCCGTTTTTTGAATGATTTTAAAAAGAAAAAAATATTTAACCTATTGCTCTTAGAGAATGATGAATTACTAAAACTTAAACTTAAACTTAAACTAAAAGTTAAACCGTACGAAAAAATCTAAACTTTAAATCGCTTAATGAGAAGTCTTTTATTATGTTCAAAAATTTTCTTCCACTAGACTTCATGTATTCATTTAGTATTTATCAAATGTTCCGTATTATTTCACATCGACTATAATTTAATATTATTCATGTGTACAATTGAGTCGATTTAGGAGAATTGCGACGCCGCTAACATGGTCACGTAGGGCGATTACATTTTCTGGTACGAGTTACAAAATTTTATTAACACGAATGTTGTGTAAATACACGGCAAATTGTGACTAGATAGAGTTACGAAACATTAAGGACTTATTTGTTATAACATTTGTGTATATTTTGAATCCAACTTTGTTGAAGGCACGGATTTATTTACGGCTCTATAGTCTGGAGCACACTACATGCATCGCTAATATGGATCTGTATTGTATATTAAGAGCATACCATGTATTGTTTGTTATTTATTTCAAATTTAAATTAGTAAATACGGATATTTTACAAAACATGAAAGATAAATACATCAATAAAAACAAGCAACAATTCAAAAAAAAATTGAAAAAGGCTGGACCAAAGTGGTAGATAAAGGGGTATCCATCTGATAGGTTTTCGCATGTTACCATTACCATCATATCACAGTGATTTAGGTACAGCTTATATAATTCCCAGGTTATGGATTATTTGCGTCACCTAATAAATACTTATTTTATTACTACCTTTTTGAATAGAGACTATTGCTTTGAACTGTGAAATGTCATCAGATAGATCATTGAAAAGTCATGTTAATGGAAGCACGTAAAACTGGATAAAGAGGTATTAATGTATAATTGGAATAATGTTGAATTATCCGATTATTTACAAAACTATCTGAGCGTTTTGTTACGCAATAGAACATTTTAATTAAAGGTATAGTAATAATAAACAAAGTATGCAATCAATCTGATAGAAAAGGGCCACTGGCGGTAGAGGAAACCAACCCCTGATAAGATAAGAGTCCTATCTGAGTTCTACGAAGATGGAACGCTCGCGAACGACTCCCTTAACATAAGTCTTAAACTGTATTTAATTTACGAGAGAAATTAAGCAAACACATAATTACTGGTGTAACCGTGAACTAATATATCTCAAAGAATAATGTGCACTATGGCCCGATGAGACTTAATATATTATATTGTTTGTTTCCGTGTGGATGAGAGATTAGCGCGCGATAGCGTGAGAGCCAGGTTAGCGCCATTATATTTCATTATTGTCGTTAATAAAATGAGTGTAATGTAAATAATCGGAAACTCGTCAGTCACGCCTGGCTACCGGACTATTCCTATTTTCTTTTTTAGACATCTTCGCTGTACATTTGTTACATTTTTTATTTATAACTAGAAGATATTTTTTGTTACGTGAAATTCGTCCAGCCAGCCGTTTCGTAGATAACCCAGAACAAAGAGGCAGACAAAAAAATTAATGATTGTTTTTCGTTATAATTACAGCGCAGTAATATAATTTCGTTATAACTTCATATGCAGTTATCATTTTGACATTACAAACAGACGCTTAAATTTAATTATTAGAAACGCAACTAAAAAAGCTGAGAGATGAATGAGGCGGTTAAAAACGCAGTTTACAAAAATATAATCTACTGAATTTTGTAAAGATTCATCACTCGTTTACAATGTAATTTGTTAACATAATCGTCCTAAGTATCCTACGCTCCACGTGATGAGAATTTCAAGAAAAAATCTGAATGGGCAGGATTAAGGCTAAGTGCGGCTTTGTAGACTTCACACACCTTTGAAAGCATAATGGAATCTCAGACATATAGGTGCTTTATTAAGTTTTCTTTCACTGTTAAAGGATTTCAGAAATATTTTTAGGTGAATTAGAGAAGCTAGTCTGATTTTTTATATTTGATTTTATTTCTGATTTTTGTATGAAACTGAATGGAATTTTCGTATGAACGGAATGGAAATTGTAAACAAGTATTCACTTGACCTTTTGGAATGTGACCTCTGCAGCCCATGGACATCTAACCAAACCCAGATAACATCACAGTCTTACCAGACGTCATCCGCAGATGCGTTGTTACTTCTGAGAATTAAGGTCCCCACCTTACCTTTGCTTACAACGCCTAACAATGTTTTTATTAGGCAGTCTATTAAGCAGTAGTTTTATTATTTGTGACCTTAAAGAGAAATACTCATTCGAGGCGTTCCAACTTAATCCTCAGGAGTAGGAACGCATCTATAGTCAACCTTAGGTGGGACTCTGATATTATCTGAGGTTGATTACAAATGTCCTAGGGCGGCAATGGCCACTTACTTTCAGGTGGACTGCATAATCCTTTGCTATTTCTAAATTATATAAAGACAGAAT
>DWNY01001464.1:0-12618 GCA_018250635.1 Telegonus apastus
CAATTACTTACAATATATTTACTGTAAAAAATTCTCCTTTTTTTTAATTATTCCCACTAACATAACAACCTCAGCAATCATTTTTAGTTTTACGAATTTCGACAACCAAGAATCGGGCGACTGCACCTCATCGGAACTAATATATATTTATGACAATTTTACTATAGAAAAACATATACTGAGCTGTAAAAAGTCGCGGCAAGCTCGTTTGCCCCGGAGTCGAAAAGCTCATATCATAAAATTGACGACATTGCCTAACGATGGTCTCGTTGCCGTGCGGCAAAAAATTGCCGACGTGATATTGTATTGTAAGGATGCATGTACACTGAATACCTGGAATAACAGTGACGCAGGCAAATATTGGAAATATCTTGAAATTATACCTTTGAGTGTAAGTGCATGCAAATTATGCATACATATTTCAATGCAATAGAAATGTCAACCGCATTGTTTTTTTTTGTTTTATTCATTATGAAATAGCAAACGCATACAGTCCTTACGATGGTAAGTGGCCATTGCTGCCCATGAACATCTGTGATCAAGCCTAAATTAATTAAGAGTTCTACCTGAGATCTGTAACATATGTGTTGCTACTCTTAGCAATAAGTTGGAATGTCTCGGATAAATAAGTATATAATGTATGTCTCTTCTCTCCTATTACACCAAATATCATATTTATTGATTTTTTGATGAATAGAGATTTCCTCCATCCTATGGAGGCAAAAGTTATACAAGCAATACGATAGTATGTCAAACTTATCATGATTGAAAAAAATGTCTGGTCTAATTATTATTCAGTGGTCAATAACCTCGATAGACGTGTCAATTCAGGAAACTTTACCTTTAAATAGTAAGCTGGAATATTTCCTCTAAATGCTATTTATCGTAACCTTGCATTCAGGACACAGCAAGTCTTAATGCGCTTATAAGGCAGAAATATTTGTGACAGTGATACCTCCACAATCAGATGACGTCGTTTTCTACGTATTCGGTATAGTCCGTAATCAAATCCAATATAAAATAGTATGAACTACGCTTTACCTCGTAAATATATGGCACAAATACATTGTTGGTCCTTTGCACTCACCGCCTTATACTGGAGCAGTAATGACCCCAACTAATTATACGATGCATAAAAGATATGTTCTCAGAACTATTCTATGTACTAGGACATTTTATTAACATTTTACACTTTTTTTGGAAGGAGCAGGTTGATTTTCACTAGCTTTTTTATGTTATGGAAGTAGCAAACGAGCATGCAGCCCATCTGAGGGTAAGCGGCCACTTCCGCCCACAATCACAGCCCTACCTGAGATCGGCCACAGATGCTTTGTTAAGGACTAAGTTGGAACGCCTCGAATAAGTACGTCTCCCTTACCACACCCTTAAAACCAGACCACAGCAGCGCTTAACACTGCTGGCAGGCAGGCAACAGGCAGAAATAGGGGTGGCGGTGGTGCCGCCGGATTCGAACCACAAAGGGTTCCACCTTTTGACCACCGTTCCACCAGTTTTCTATCAATTCGCATTTGGCCACATTATGGCCTAAAACCTTCCTCAATCTGAGAAGAGACCCGTGCCAAGCCGTGGACAATAATGGGTTGATGGTACCATAAAATGACAAATTATCCTTACGATACTTTTAATTTTATTTAACTTGCCCTTACTATTGAATTTGAATCAGTTAATGCCAATCGTTTGAGCTGAAATTTGGCGTACATGTTCATTGGGATAACAATGCAAGATTAGCTTAGTGACTTCACTATAAATTTATGAGGGATGTCCTATAAACAGCAGGTACGGTACTGGTACGGTAGCAAAATTTCCAAAACGACCTTTGTCTTATTACTGTGTCTTATTTATTTCTATGTTCTATTTAATTTATTTCTACTTTCTGTTCTATTTGTCTATCTTCTTATTTAATTTCTATTTTAATATAATAAAATAAACTGTCGTATGCAATATGCGTATGCGTCTGTTTTTAGTTGGTTATTATCGGTGGCCGTGGTTCGTCGCAGTAAAGCTGAGTGTGGACCCTTTTGTTAAATGTTACTCCAGCAATGTTCCGATTTGAAAGTCATGTTCAGTAGATATTATTTATGCCACATAATGTTGTGCAAATAATTTTTTACAAATAAATATGTCTTTCTTTTTCTTTTCCATCAATAATTTTGAAGTAACCGGGATTTCTTTGTTTCTATATTGATTTGTTAGATTTGACAACATAATATCAAAAGTGGGTATTTGTCAATTAAACTAATATTATTTATTGAGATGTTCAAAAATGATACAACTCAAGTTCAAAACCTAATTTTGATATAGGTATATTCACACGGGAGCCGACCTTTGACCCCGAGACTCGATCTGACGTCCACATGATTAAGTGAGCGTTCTAACCTCTGCGCCTAAGGCGACAAGACACTGATGTCTTCTAATGATAAATACAGATAATTAAGGTCAAAAAATGTATGAACTTGAAATTTAGTTTAGAATTTCGTAATATGAGACAACATATGATTATAGCTGTAATGCAAATAATGACTGCAATTCTTATAAACCATATACTTCCATATTCCAGATTCCATCTCAGTGTCAGAAGGGTTTCCCATAGAAGGGTAGTTAAGCACAGATTGATTGACTTAACACATCTTTGACTTTATTTTAATACTAGCTGATCATCGCGGCTTCCCGCATTAAAGACAAAAAGTCATAGGTAAATTAATATCTGCCTAATAACTGACATTAACCCCCGCGATGGCGACCGCATGCGTGTGAAGCGCGTGCTGATGCATTTTTCAAAAATTAAAGTAGCCTAAATTATGCCTTAGTCCTTCAGCTTCTAGTAAAAGTCCCATCAAAATCGGTTCAACCGTTTAGAAGCCAAAACCCACGTCAACCAAACACCCAGACCCAGAACAGAAATAAATTAATTACTCAGATATCTGTCTGGCCGGGGATCGAACCCGGAACCCATTGCGTGTCAGACCGGTATGGTGACCGCACTGCCACGCGAGACGTCTAACGTCTTACCGTATATAAAGTTGGTTCTCTAAAACTGGCAATCTAAAACAGTTGGCACCAAATTAGCACAAATCTACGTTCAACTTTCTCAAAATCGTTAGCAAATATCAAAATGGAACCACTCACCAGCCAAGTTAATGGGCGTTTAAATAAGCAGGAAAGACTGGCATTAGCATTAAAACGGTCGCACAATTACATCGTGATTAGTGTGTCGCCGACCGCTGAATTCATTAGTTCAGCTCACCTGATTTTATTTAATTACCGCTGTTGGTTACACGGAGTGAACTCGGTGGCACTTAGCATTATTTTGTTTTTGTTTTAAGTTATTATTCATACTTTTAATATTATTGTTAAAGCTTATTCTATGTCTTTTCGTGTGATATGGAACTGACAAACGAGCAGTTCATCTGATGGTACATGGCCGCCGTCTACGGATATTTGTTTTCAAGTCCAAATAAGATCAATATTGGTATATTAATTAAACTGAGATTGGCCACAAATGTGTTGCCATCCCAGAGGATTAAGAAGAAACACCTCATAAGTATGTCTTACTTACCACATCCTTCAAACCAAACACAGTGGCGCTTAACACTGCTGTTAAAAGGTAGAAATAGGTGTGGCGTTGGTGCCGCCGGAGTCGAGCCACGAAGAGTTCTACCACCTTTAATATCTACACGAAACGTTTCTATGCGGTTCGATTCCGATTGTCATTCGGGTCTGTCTAAATGGTGTGGTTAGGGAGAAACTTATCCGAGGCGTTCCAATTTAATCCTCAGACACCGATAGTTAGCATCTGTGGATGACCTCAGGTAGGATTCAAATCACATCTGCGGTTCATAACAGATGTCAATGGGCAGCAGTGGCCATTTACCATGTGAGCTGTACACTCTTTTGCCACTTCAATATTATAAAAAATAAACAATTTACGATTTTCAAAACCATATCACCAATAGAGACCATAATAGTAATTTCGTAAGTAAATATTCATCTAAACCACCTGTGCAAATCAATTTAGCGGTTTTGTGTAATTAAAAAAAAATTAATGTTCATTTCTGTTGACCCACCACTAAGGGCATAAAATGTCGTCGTGGTCAACGGAGCGAATCTTGGATTCCCCTTATGAATAGCCATAATAGTGACTTTATGATAATTAACTAAGTTTAACACTTACTGAAGTTAGGTTGGGGATACAAGTGAGGCGAATGTGAGACGTTTTAACTTATATCTTTGGGATAACATATCGCAGTTTGACCCTTAAATTGTATACAGAATGTATATCACAGATAGACAGACACGTACTGTATTTAGCTACAACAAATTGTATGAGCTCTTTAGAGCTTAACCGCCATTTCAATACGGCAATCAATTAATACTACGTTAATATTTTTAAAAATCTCGAAAATAATTGCCTTGTATATATCGCAAATCAATTGATCAATACGGCTTTTTCTTGATGGATGAATGGATTTTTATTGACAAACAAACTTATTTGTTGTTAATTTACCTTCAAAAGGTACCCAGTGACGTGGGAGTGTCACCGGATTACGTGGGATTGTTGCCCATTAAAACCTCCTCAGTGGCTGTCCTTAACCCCCGAAGCCCCCTTTTAGTCGCCTCCAACGGTTAGGGGATACCATAGTTCTACTCTGGTCCCAAGACTACGAGGACAAAAATACATGAAGCATTTGTGTTTAACCCGTATCTACCCACCTTTATAGCAAGTGTCTCGCCGTAACCACCGAAGCATTACTTTGAGAACCTGTCGCCAGTCACCAAGACTATATGCTAATTAGTTTATTCGTATTGTTCGTACTCAGATGTTATCACGCCGTACGGTAATATAAGGATGCCGCGATATAATCGTATGACGATTTCGTTTTAATATAATTACGCTTATTTTGTTATTTTAGCAAAAAACGGTTAATGGAATTTTATTTATTCGTAAGGTAATTGCTTTTAAATTCTGTATGTGTCGAATTATTACGAATGTATAAATAATAAATTAATGTGTGTTTGGAAATGAACAATTTTTTTATAGCAATGAAGTAGTAAACAAGCACGGTAAGTGGGCACTGTCGCCCATGGACATCTGTTATCAACCGCAGATAAGATAAGAATCTTACCTGATGTCAGCCACTAATTCGTTGCTGCCCTAAGAACAAAAATGGAAGGCGTCCGCTAAGTCTACTAAGTCCGCTAAGTCTAACCTATGTCTTTCGTACCACATCAAGTATACCTAATTACACAAATTCTAAAAAAACTTAATATAATTATGTATCGATGGATAAAAGTTGCAAAGACAATTTCCCGCTTATCAGATAGAGAACATTTTTCTTATAATAAATCTTACTATTACTCATATTTTGCGGTGCCGTGATAAATACAGTCCAAGGATTATTTATGGTCTGTTTGATCAGATAACGCGCTGTCCACTGTTTGGGAAAACTTGGGGGCCGAAATGACCCCGTATATCATCGGCATTAGGTCGATGGGGAGAAACAAGATCTAATATTCGTGGTAATTACTTCCGTAATTCTTACAGTTAAGTTCGGTATAGAGAAAACCTTCTTAAGAACGTGTCAATGATCCGTTTTTATTTCTACATACATCTATTTTTTTGACTTTAAGGGTAACATTTCATTTGAGTTTGGATACATGGACAATCCCGGTTCTGTGGGAAGTAGATTATTGGTGTCAAAGGGCAGCAATAAATAATGATAATAACGAAACTTTAATGCTAAAATTTTGGTAAGATTGAATACATTTGATGCTTAAAATAACAGTAGTAAACGAGTATGCTTGTGATAAGTGGTCACATGAATGTCAAATGAATCCCAAGTAAGATTCGATTCTATCTTAAGATGCACACCTGTGGATTAAGTTGGAACGCCTCGGATAACTATGTCTCCATTACTACACTTTTCAATCACACGACAGCAAAGCTAAACACTGCAGTTATTAGGTGGAAATAGGTGTGATAGGTTAAAAGATGTAAAACGTACAAACTCGTTAGCCGAGTGACAGTATTCCAGCTGTAACACAGATAACTAGGGATATTATGGATATGACATTTCGGATCTGGATATAGATAAAAATTTACCGGTTTCAGATACGGTTACGTATATGAAATTATTTCGGATTATCCGATAGCTTCGGATAGTTAGTTATATGATTATTAAAGAACAGCGAAAACAAAAATAAAGTACATTGAAGTAATGAAATTTACTGGCCATTATGAAACCTGCACAATTATTGTGTCGACATTGCCGAGTGAAATCTGTTAATTTTATGTTATATTTGAACTCCACCCGTATCCGAAATTATCAGAAATTTTTATTTCGGATTCAGTTACGGTTTTGAATAGATTTTTATTACGCATATCCGATAGTTTCGATTACGGTTACGGATATCCATAACATCTTAATAATATCCGTCGTCAACCCATTATTGTCCCACTGCTGGGCACGGGTCTCCTCTCGATGCGAGAGGGCTTTTAGGCCATAGTCCACCGTGCTGGCCAGTTGCGGATTGGTAGACTTCACACACCTTTGAGAACTTTTTTATCTTAAAAAAAAGTTGAGGTGGAGAATGAGGTATTACTCAGGTGTGCAGGTTTCCTCACGATGTTTTCCTTCACCGTAAAGGCAAGTGATAATTACATTCTAATACGCACATAACTTCGAAAAGTCAGAGGTTAACCTAAGATTTGAACCTCGGACCTACCGATTGAGAGGCCAAGTTTCAACCAGGAGGCTATCACTGCTTTTTCATCATTATATTATCATAACCATAAATAAGATAGTATACATATATACTTACATAGAATATGTTGGAGGTAAGTAAGAGGGTATTACTGAGTGTCCCACGTTAAGCAATATTGACGTGTTCATTAGGGTTTTGTCTTTGTGCCCGCTTACGTGATCAATTCAAGTGGGGTCGGTACTCGATAGGTATAGAGAGGTTTTACCGTATCTTACAATAGATTACGTTTTGTTATGTTTACCAGACGAATTTTCAACGGTTTTTTGTTATACTAAAGCTCTTTTGAAGATAATAGTAAGTCAGTAATCATTGGCATTTACCTTTGAAGAAGATATCCTAAAGAAATCTACCTGCAAGTGTTTTCCATTTTTTCCTTTGAAGGTTTATAAATTTTACCTCTTTATAACGCTCACATATAAAGCTTTCTACACTCATAGCCCCACACTAGATTTTTTAATAAGTTGTGGGTGTTATGGAGACACACAATGACGAATATATAAACACCCAGACCTAGAGCATAAATATACATTCATCATTCAGAAATCGTTCGCTACGTGTATTAGATAGATTTTTTTGATTTTACCACTTTATCAAAGCCCTTAATAAAGCAAGTTTCTGAACATGATTCATGTCAACATTCAACTTCATATTATTGAGATGCTATCCACAGATGAAAAGGACAAATGACTCGTGACCCAAAAATCTTGGTGTCAAAACATGGACGACGGCCTCAAAGGGACCTCATTTGTAAGGAGTGCCGGTGCCATTGAACAATGCACGTAATTTCATGCAACACTTTGATTGATAGCCAATCCCATTTCTTCGGCAGTTGACGCGTCAAGCGTTTTGACGGCACTGATTGGTAGATTTATATTCCGCTCAACAATAGAACGATATTAATCTAAATAGCCGTTCAAGCGATGTAATGGGTCCGTTTACAGATCTGTCACCTTCGAACAACCCGCTACCGTGATAAATGGCACCAAATTTGGTTTATCGTTTGCGTACAAGCGTACAATAAATGACACTCTATGAAAGGCAGACAAATGGATCGATAAAATAATAAGCTTTAAAATTGCATTATCATTTTGATACATTTATGCCATGTAATTCATTCATAATTTAAAATATACGTAACATACGAAATTGAATTTGTTTAAGCATCTTCTTCAAATAAACACTATACTTATAGCCCACATTGTGATTCCTCGTGACATGAATGCCAGAAATACATACAAACACTAAAAACATTCTCTGTTAACCTTAAAAATAAACTTTGCTTGACCGGGCATCAATTGGTAACCTTATAGGTGTCAAACAAACCTTATGGCGAATTGTACCATCATTCAACAATTAAAATGAACATAAAGCAAAGCTTCACAATCACAATACATTAAAGGAAGCGTAACAAAACAGAAACAATTAATTTGACCGTGCCAAATAAACTCTAGCGAGCTAACGATAATGGTGGATGTACGTTAGGCGATATTATTCGTACCCTCATGCCCTCAGAGATCGCAAATAACAGTACAGCTCGTAAACTAGTTGCCGCATTAACCATAACGAATAAAGGCACTAAAAGCACGTCTCGACCGTCCCTGAGGGCCGTTTCGGCTGTCAATGCGAAAATTTAAGCCCGCCACACCCATGCACTCCGCAAGGGTCGACCTCTTTGCCCTTTGTCTCAATTGTTGCTTGTATCCCGCTACTCCTTTATACTGGACAGTCAGAGAATTATTTCTTCGCTCACAAATTCCTAGCATATAAATTAGATGATCATTTACCGTTTGTAACGAGAAAACCTTTGTTTTCTAAATTAAAACCGGATTAGTCAAACAAATTTGACATTATTTCACGATTTACAGCATGAACATTTCGTTACGATAGCATTGCAATCTTACAGAAATACATACGCCAAATCAAATATGATGGGAAGGTTAGTTAACATTTTTAGTTATGTAATAAATAAAATGTAAGTGTACTTTCTGCAAGTCAAAGAGATAACTGGCTATTAAAAATCACGAATACATTTTAGACTGATGAACTTTAACAGACCTTAAATGTCACATCAAAGTGAATTTATAATCTTTAAGATCTTTTATCTAGATGCAAAGTTATTTCGTAACGACTTACAAATCGATTGCTCCTGTCAGTAGACTTATCTAATTTGTTATGATTGTTTTTTATCATTATTGCCTCACCTTCACCTATTGCTATCCTATACAATTCAGTAACAACGGGGCTTAATTCCGAACATGTTTCTGCTTGTATACAAAACATTCATCTATTCTAATCTTGTCGTTCAAAGGAGTGTGTTACCGACATCGGGTGGCCATCTATCTTACTATAACGACAATGTCTTGATGTATTTTATCACATTTAGCTCTGGTAGAAATATTTACTAACAAAAGCCAACGTACAATGAGCCCTTCTGTTCTATCGCCGTCCTATTTATTGGTGCTTAACGCTAGAATTTCTTTATTATTTCGGGGATCACACTATACTAGTTCAATGGGTGTCGTGACCGTAGTGTTAACGGTCATATTTGTCATCTGTCAATTTGCCTTCTATTTTGGTTGGGGGATATGAAAGCTTCGTTTACTGGCTGTCGGTCGCGTTTTGTCATCATTATTTTTAGCTCTTTTATAATCGCTATTGACAGGAATGAAGCCGCAATTAGTGGAGCGTTTTTGTAATGATTTAATGCGTTCATTTTTAGATTCTCATTTGGGATCGGAATGAAAACATTTGAATGGCTGTTGTATTCTTTTAGAACTCTTGTTTATGTGATGCAGATGGTGGATATATCAATCAAAAACAAAGCTTTATGTGAAAATTTATTATTTTATGGCAACGGAATTGTCGAATGACGCAATTTACTTCAAATATATTTAACTGTATTGAAAAGAGTACATTCCGTTATACAACAAGAAAACAGTCATGACATATGTTGAAAAAATGCTGTGATACAAAAGATTCTTTTGAGGTTTCGAAACTACATTTCTGTATATCACGAGATTCACTAACAATCAACGAAATTAGCCCTCAATCTTAAAGAAACCCCATCCGAAGTTTACGCCCAATTAATAATCGTATAATGGCAGTGTGGGGAAGATTTAGAAGTTTTGAACATTATGTTTAATTAACCAACTCCCGTCAAGGTGCGCTCACTGTAAGTATAGTGACCGCAAAATAATAGCTTTCTCGTGCAACCGATTAAATTACTTTTTCGTCTTTTCTTTTTATGCCTTTAGTGGTTAGCACTAAATCCGTGACGTGTTCTTTTAAGAAATTTCTTTATCAAGTTAATTGGTAAATGCAAATGCTAATTTTGAATGCATGTACGCGATTTACGTTTCTGATCAATAACTTTATGTACAACCAACTTATGAAATTATGTTTAAGGGTGACCCAATTTTTTTAATAACGCCAATTCCTAAAACTGGCAAAATTTCGTTTTGAAGCTCAAAAAACAATGTTCAAAATTGAAGATGATCGTTTTTTTAAAATCAAAATTTAATTTAATTTTCGTGTAACACTGTTTACGCGATTAAAAGCTCTTCAATTTATTCTGAACAGTCTCATGCATACCGTTTTTGGATCTATTAAAAAGACCGGCATAGAACCCATTACCTGAGCAACAGCCACCCTTAATCCCTATAATTAGAGTCATCCCACACTGAGTGATTGATAGCACCAGGAACAATCTTGAGCCGTCAAATGGAATTCTGATCATCTTTTTCTTGGTTATAAGCCACGGGATCGTGAATACAAATATGTTTGTTGTTCATCACGAATACCAGGATTTCAGGAATCGTAACAAAAGAAAATGTAAATAGAGTTTCTGATGATTAAAATTTTAAGAAAATTAGAAAATTTTCACCATATACCTAAAATTAATCGAACATAAGTTATAATACAAATGATACATGAACAATATTACTTTAATTTATGATTTTAATTAATTCCAATTTTATTTCAAAATTAAGTCTTGATTCTTCTTCTAGATTTTGGAAAGGCATTTGATATATTTTTTAGCATTATGTACTAAAAAATGAGGCATATTCGTAATTTTTTTAATTTGTGTATTTGTAGCTATAACTATTTTCAGCTGATTACTGTTCTTGTGCTCAAAGTATTACCAAATACTGTATATAAATTAACATATATTCTTTTAAGTTAAGAGATTTGCTTGTTTAGGAGATTCTATGATTAAAAAATAAACTCAGTAATCTTCTGTTCTGTCCAAAATATAACAAACTCACTGTATTTATTTTTTGTACAGATATTATGGTAGCAATTTAATTACCGCCCTTGCCTTCTGCGGTTACCGTTCCATCCCCAAAACGAGAATTTGTATATTAGAAACGCCTATTGTCCGGTAAAACATTAAACCCATGTGATTTTGTTTAATGGCCTCCAATTTATTTATGAAAATAGGCTTACCTGGTTTTTTGAAGATACAACACGATAAATAGATGGTCAAACCCAATTTCATTGTATTGTATTGTATTTTAATTATTATGACATTTTTTGTACAAAACACATGCAATGTACGAGTACAAACTTGATATACATATATTAGGAAAGTACGTTATCTTTTTTCTCAAATTTCCTCATTTTCTTTAATTCGCAGACGCCTTTTTTGATCCTTGATATGTCAAAATTCGTTTAGCCATTTGGGTTGTACAGCGTGCCAGAGTTGTTAAGGGAAATATACGCAGGCAGGTAAAAAGAAGTACTTGCACTATGCTACAGTCTGTAAAACATAAATGACCAAAAACTGACCGTTTGTTACAGCCTCCATCACGTAGGACAAATTTACTATTTATATAGTAGTAGCTGTAGTCACTGTATTAATACATTAATATGACATAATAGGTCAACTTTAACTGGTCACATTTAATACACCATTCATTACATATATCTCAGTATGTAGGTATATGCAAAGATTAGGATTACTCAATGAAGTTATATGAACCACAAACAAATTAGAGATTATTTTTGTAACTGTGTCGAGCGTATAAACCGTCATAATAACGTTCACACAATAAAACGTAACATCTATTACACATATTACGTGTACACTTACCTTAAACATTTTGTTAAACAAATTTTTTGTTTTGTTTACGTAATCGGAAGATTTTTGTTATATAATAGTAAAGGGGCATGCAGTTCACTTGATGTTAAATGCAGTGCCGCTTATGAACTTCTGTAATTAATCCTAATAGTTATAAGAGTTCTTGGTTATTGTTTCAGTAATAGCTTATTAGTTGAAACTTGGCTTTTCAATCGGCGGATCCGAGGTACAAATATGAGGCAAATTTCAAAGTTCCTTATATGCCCAATAAAATTATTAAAATGGACATATAAAGTTTTTCTTTTCTGAAATCCGTTAATTATTTATAACTACTCGTAATTAAATAATTCTTTTTTTCATATAACGAGGACTCAGAGTTGGCGGTTTTTTATTTCTTTTCGCTGTTATCAATTCTACGATAATATTATTCTGAATCATAAATATTTATTAATTGTATCTTGCTTTAAGCTGTCGTATGGAGGCAACGCGAGAAAAACTAGACGCCTTATTGTTGTTAAAAAGCTCTTAAGACCGGTTCGGTTATGACCTAAACATTCACCTTCCTGGATTTAATTCGATTAAAGTTAAAAAACATAATATGTATGAGTTCCAGTTTATGAAAACATTATCATAATTTTTCATCGTCTGCGGCACATTAAAATTATTTATTTCTTTTTTAATTTACTTTCATTATTATTTTTGTTTTATTTTCAGTAGCTGGGTTTTATGTTTATTAATTATTTATTTTATAAGCT
>DWNY01001465.1:0-12617 GCA_018250635.1 Telegonus apastus
AAAAAGTTGTTGTCTTGTCATTACACACTCTCCAATTTTATTTATTTGTATAGATTATTTATAATTATTATTACATTTACGGGAACTGCATTAATACTTCGATTTACTCAATTTAAAGAAGTTATTGTGACTAGGAGTGCAAAGGGACGGCAATAGTTATGTACGTACTCGTGTCATTAACATTTATTGCATGCAGTCAAGAATGGCTTAATGTACCTAACAGAATGGCTGTAGCAGTCAGTAGTTACTGCTCCTTGACACTGTGACAAACTTCGTCTTAATAGTTTATTTTTATAAGCATTTTATAGTGTCATCGTTATTATCGCCTTTATGAATTTCTAAAGATAATTCTTATCTTTAAATATGCAATGTTAACTACTGAATATTCCTTTATAAAACACTGGATATTTTCATGGTAACATGTTTTCCGCTACATAAAAAGTTATATTCAAACGGATTTAAACATTTCCGTATTAGATGTACATTTAAATTAAACATAAAGTAGGTAGAGTCGCATAAATAAAGAAAATAATTTAAATCGAACTGCTTATTACATGTTAATATTTTACAAATGAACGCGATGAACTTTACTTAAGCCATGTCAATATAACCCAAATTCTTTGAACCAAAATAGATTTAAACTGGCTCCAGATATTGAACTGTAATGGCGTACTGCAGCGCACATTTCTATCGAATGTTTAACTTGCAGCGTTATTGGAAGTATAAAGTGAAGTAAATGTTTCGTTTACGAGTTTTCGAGAAGCGAAGCACCGCAATAACGGGTTTGAAAACAATGTCAATTGAAACGAAATAGGCGGGCATTGTCGTTAACAGTGCATACTCTACGAAACTCCGTTTACGTTTTACAATTATTTTTCAAGGCGCCGATTATTTAATAACTATCTCCAAATTTGAAAATTTCGTAATTGTGTAATCAATTATTCAATATTAGCTCCCCAGGCGAACGGTGTTCTGCCATTTGTATTAAGAAGTTTGCCCGTGAGTCAGTGTTGTTTTTACAATAACGCCATCTAGTCCACTAAGGTAGAACTATTCGCGTACGTACTTAATTCGACGTAAGAAAAGTTACTTCTGATCTTAAATTGTAATAACTTTTGATAGAGTAGATCGGTTTTGATGAAATAAAGCCTAAATGTTAAGTTAAGATTCGTACTATCAATATATACATGAATTAAATCCCATTGTTTTGTCAGCAAGTAATTTTAAACACACAGACATCGAACGCGAGTTACATTCTTATTATACAGATTTATTTTATACTCCTTTACAATCTAATAAAAAGACTTGTCCCGGTTGACTGATTGATTCGTCATCGCAGAGCTTAACTACTGAAATTTTTTTTAATGTAATGGAAGTAACAAACAAGCATGCAGCTCGCCTGATGGTAAGTGACCACTGCCGGTCATGGACATCTGTAATTAACCCCAGATAAATTCACAATAGTACCTGAGGTCGGCCACAGTTGCGTTGCTACCACTGAGGATGAAGATACGGATTTCGCACAATGATTTGTATCAAATGTTTTTGTAACAACATTCAACATCCATTAAAAGTAAACGAGATTCAAAATTTCCGTTTTATTTTCAGTTTGTTTGGAAAAGCAATAGAATATTTCCGATACCTCAATTAAGCGTATCAGTAACAATTGCACCAAATTTTCATTGTACAATTTTCGTTGATTGTTCGTAAAAATATTTTAAACATTGTGTAACGAATTTCATTGTAACTAGGTTTTCGTGAAAATTCATAAGTGGCAGTGGTACTGTAAATAGCATAAAAGATTTAAATAGTAAATTAATGTTATGTAGTTGAATGCGGTGTTTCAGTTTGCAGCTGTTTGTTTGCATTTTTGTATGAGATTGAATTAGTAATGAGCATACAGTCCACCTGATGGTAAGAGGTCACACTATCAGATAAGATCGGACTCTTAAAGGAAGTTGGCCACATATTAGTTTCTACCCCTAAACATAAGTTGGAACGGATGTCTTCCTTAAGTATGTCTCCCTTACGACACTCTGTTTTGAATGCCGGCTGACTTTACCTTGGAAGTGGCAACGGTTATGATCGGCGTCAGGTAATATTACATCTGATCTATATGGAGTTGATTTTATAGATATTGGTTACGAGCGACAGTAATCTTGGTTTTAGAAGTGTATATAATTATAAACCAATAGAAACCTTTGTGGTTCAACGCCGGTGGTACCACCGTCACACCTGTTTCTGCCTGATCACAGCAGTGGTTCATACGTTTTACTCGCCAAGATGTAAAAGACTTGTGTCTGGTACATGTAAGTAAATAATCATTAATTCCAAGACCGTTTAAGTGCGTATATCTTATATTGCTAAAAAGTCCCTAGATATACGCGTTTGTCTTTGATACAATATTGTGTTACACTTATATAATTCACAGGTAATTGATCATTTACGTCACCTATAAAATATTTCTTCTGTTATTACTTTTTGGAATAAAGACTATTGCTTTGAATTGTTAATTGTCATCAGATAAATCATTGAAAAGTAAAAACTAGTGCATATAGTGTATTAATGTATAATTGGATGATATTGCTGAATAAACCGACTGTTTTAAGACCTATCTGAGCGCTGCTTTAATATATAGTCACATTTGTAGTTACAAATAGATAGTTCATGTAAGGGTGAAATTGGTATTACTGGGTATTACTTAAATCTCGTAGAATACAGGTTGAATAAAAAAATACTATAAACGGAAACAAAACCACAAATATCAGTAGAACGCGTTTATTTATGATGAGTCTATGAGTGTTTGAGTGAGTGAATATTTTTATTATTGTAACGTTACGCTCCATTGTAACCCGTTACGGAAATCGTTTCACGAATACTTTCTCTCTCCTGGTGCACTTAAGGAAGATTCATTAAAAAGATGTGAACTGAACTATCCTTGAGTACAAATATCGTCAAAATTGGCTTATGTCAGTCGAATAACAATTCCAAAACGCAAGCGGACAAGCAAATAAGCAGACAGACTATCATATCAATTGAGAGATTTAAGTTTTATTATTAAGCAATTATTTTCGAAAACCAAAGACGTCTTATTCCATGTATTTATATTAATTCTGCTATGACAATTAAAATTGAATGTTTCCTTGTAAGTTGTTAATCAATGGAAATCGATATATTTCCACTTATTATTAGATTCTTGTTACATCTAGTTACACATATATTATTTCAAGATGGCTATGTCCACACCTATAAATAAGATACTTTTTATATAATGAAACCTAAAAATAAATCAGGCGGGCTATCTCATGGTAAGTAGCTTTGCTTTTTAATAGGCTTTATCAATGTATCTACATATGTAACGGAACCTTTGTACGTGATTTTGACCGACTGAAACGTCGGATTAATTTGAAACATTGCACGCTTATTAAGAACCGATGACAATACAATAATATGAAAAAAAAACTAAAATATGAAATGTTGCTTTTTGCACCATCCAAAAGTTAGTTAAAATTTTTATTTAATTTTTTGACAAAAGCGTGTTTTTTAAACTATTTTTATCTCATAATATGGAAGTAGCAAACGAACAAGCAGTCCATCTGATTGTAAATGGCCAGTGCCATCTGTGGATATGTAATCAACCCCAGATAAGATCCTAAGTACCTCAGGTCGCCCACAAATGCGATGCTTCCCTTGAGTACAAAGTAAGAATGCCTCAAATAAATGTCACCCTCTAAACACACCCTTCAACTTCAAAGTAGAACACAGCATAATTAAGGGCTGCTGTAATTATACCTATATTACTCCCCTGCCTATTGAAAGAGATGACTAAAAGGGGGTTGCCTGCGGCAAGAGTGGGAGCTCTAAACGAACGACCAGCGGCCCCGGAAAGGACGGCGGTATGTGTGATCGCATACCATCGTAAACACCAGATGGTGAGATGAACATAGTTTTCCATCTAGTTGCGTTCCTCTGGAGATCCCGTAGTCCTCTTTCCAGCGCTGATAAGGGCCATCAGGCTTTAGTGGGTAAGCATCTCACATAGCCCAGCGTCGCTTAAAGGCAATGGGTATCTTTCGAAGGTTTCCCCTCGAAAAAAATAGGTGTGGTGGTGGTGCCACCTTAATGGAACCACAACGAGTTCTACTTTTTTATAGAAAGCTCTTTTTGAATATTTTTGAAGCCCTATATCATGGTCCTCCAAGAATACTTCAGAAGGAACTACATTCCATATCTTGATTTGCTCATTGGCGGCAAAAACTACCGAACAGTGGACGAGCGTCACATTAGTCTTATAATTAGAGATAATTAAACGCAATTATTCAAAACGAGTCGAAAAACCGGATTGCTTCAAGTTCACTATAATTTTTCCTTTTAACGTATTAGTTGTATGACGTAAATTGATATACTTTTTACATAAATGTCAGTTTAATTTCGTTTTTGCCATATAATAGCATTGTATTAGACAAATTGTCTATTACACCAACCATATCGGTATTTACCAATGTGATGACGAAGACACTTATCTGAGAGTTCCAACTTAGTCCTCAGAGGTACCTGGGGTAACATATAGTTCGCCCTATCTAAGACTCTTATATTATCTAGGGTTGATTACAGATATCCATGGGCGGCTATGGCCACTTACCATAAGATGAACTGCATGTTCATTTGCTACTTCCTTATTAGATATAAAAAACATGAAAATATCAGCCAAAAAAAAAATAGTTATCGAAATGATCAATTCGATAATGATCACACATCTAATAAGTCTTTTAGCGTAACCGTGGCCCTGACAAAAGGCGTCCAGAGGAACCTCATGGAGTTATAGCCGGTAGGAGTCGGGCATGGATATGACTCTATGCTGCCCGCACACTGAGAGGAACCCATGATAAGTTTCCCCACGAAAAATAGGTTCCCCATTTCGTGGATCACCGAAGGCCTCAATCAGGCGCGAAGACAATTCTTTGTATCAATTTGCTATCACTTATGTTTTTTGCATGTCATATTAAATTTTTTAAACTTGGTGTAACTTTGGGCCCAGCTAAACTTATATATAACTTTTGTAATCATTATGTTAAGGGGACTTTTTGCGCTTGGCTGGGCGTGTTAGTGGCGTATAGTCTTATTTGTTTCACGGCTACCAGAAGAACATATAAGGAAAATAATCTACTTATACAAATAAATAAAATTGAAGCGTCTGTTCGAATGTCAATAAAAGCTTTTTAAGAAATGCCTATGATACGACCCGCGTGGTGGAGCGGTCACCATACCGGTCTGACGCGCAGTGGGTTCCGGGTTCGATCCTCGGCCAGACAGATATCTGAATGATGAGTTTAGATCTCTGTTCTGGGTTTGGGTGTTTGTGTATTCATCTTTGTGTGTTTTACCCACGTTTTTGGCACTCACGACACAGGAGAAAATCCTAGTGTGGGGCTATGAGTGTAGAAAGCGTTATTTATTAAGCGACACAAGAAAAAGATCAATAAAACCTTTACTTGTTTCACTCTGTTTGTAATGTAATATATACGTGGTTATTAAGTAATTATTCTTAGTTTTTCACAAAATAATATGTATGCAGTCCACCTAATGGTGAGTGGCCACTGCCGCCAATGGACATCTGTGATGAACCCAAAATGAGATTAAAATGCTATCTGTGGTCGGCCACAGATGCGTTCCTAGCCCTGAGATCTAAGTTGGAACGCTTCGGATAAGTATGCCTCGCTCACCACACTCCTCAGGCCAGAACACCGCATCGCTTGTAACTGCTGTTATAAGGCACAAATTGGAATGTGTTGCCGCTGGAGTCGAACTACAAAGGGTTATTTTATGTTTTAAAATTTGGCTTCAAAATTTCAACAATGTCTTATTATCATCAAACAATGAATTTCAGCGTAATTTAGAAAATTTATACAGTAATATTTAATTCAGTCTTTAGAGAAAACTTAGCTGTACCAACCCTGCGTACGAAGAATGCAAAATATATAGACCCTGACAGGCATCAGATAAGCGCGGGACAAAAACTCTAGTGCCCGTTGATTGGAACCGACCAATTAGTGGCGCCCTCTATAATTTAGATACAAGTTAAGTACCCATATTGTGTCTGATAGATAGTATATATTGTTTAAAAATTTAGTTTCTGTTATATACTAATTACTGAATTAAAAGCTCAATGAAAATAAAATTAGATGCAGAGATTTGCACCTGGAAACGACTAAACAATTTTTTTTGTATTTGACTTCAGATAAAATCGGATACAAAAAAACACACAGGTAAAAATTATCACTTGTTTGTTATTATATATAGCATGTATACTTTCATATGCATTCATTAAACTTGTTATTTTACGTTACAGATATTTAATTTAATATATTTGCATACTGTTTTAGAATTACTTAAACTATATCGCTACAGTTACCGTTTCATGTGAAGACTTCTCTAATGACAGCAGACGCGAATCCAATTACGAGGCTTCAGACGGTTTCCGGAAATTTCGGCACTAAAGGGCTTCTGTTGCCTAAAAACCTGGATGTAGTATAAATTTGGCCAGTTTAATTTTATTGAGACTTTTTGAACATAGTGCTAAAATGAGCCGTTTGGAGACTGTACTGTATACTAGTTGCTTGGAAAAATCAAAGGGACTGTAAATTTAAATCAGAGTTAAAGAAATCACATTCTTTCTCTTTGTATAGCTCTGTGTCATTCTTTTTCTTTCAAATTATTTCTTTCACCGGATACCTAGTAAGTTAAATATCAAAAAACCTGTAGGGAATCTATATTGTTCAAACCATCTTAATTTTGAGTTTAAAGTAATCATTTCTAAAGACCTATAACAAATATAGGGCAGTTTAAAAATATCTGCTACGATTTCGATTAGAGTATCTAACAAAATTTATAACAAAAATATATTTTACGTTTGAAACTAAATCCATTATGTTGCTAATCGATAAATTCTCGATACTACACACTATACATCGATTTCTCGTTAAACTCGTAAACTTAATGCCGTAATCAATTCGATTACACAAACATATCGTAACTAAATGTGCTAAATATTTCGCAGTATTAACATTTGTTATTGTTTATGTCGGCTAGTCTGCGCCCGCGCATTGCTTTTACTCGTTTTAATAACAATGGAACTCAGAATGATAGATGTATGTATATGTGTCTCGCTTACACATTACAGAATAAGAGCGAGAAGAAAATACAAATGACATTTTGAAATGGAATCATTTCAAAATAAGGTACACACTTGTAATATTAGTATATTTAAAAGCCTGATCTGCCGGTAAAACCTACCGACCTACCGATGTTAGGTTTTACCGGTAGAGCTCGGTAGATCTACCGGTAAAACCTAACATTTATCAACACTTAAAGGTAAAGCCGGAAATGATCTGAGAATATTTTTTCGTCGCATCCAAAAGTAATTCCATAAAATATTATAATTTTCGCCCCTGAAAATTTCCGTAGCAGAATTTTCCCGATATTAATTTTAAATTGGATCGCTTAGGAAAATGGTTTCCGTTATAATTTATCGGGCATTAAAGGTAAGCAGGAATAAATTAAGGTAAACCTATTATATTTAAATAGGCCCTTATTTGCACCTGCGTAAGGTTACGAATGACAGGGCTTATTTCAATTTATTTCGGTAAAAATATTGTTTTATTCATTAGATCTTAGATATTGATTAGATTGGATATTGATTAGATATATCCTGTCAATCCTGCGGATTATATAAATGTTTTTTAAGACTTGTTATTGGTGTCTACTCATTACTGTCCCACTGCTGGGCACAGGTCTTCACTCAGATTTTTGGGGTTTAGGTTATAGTCCACCATGCTGACCTAGTTGGTCTTCAGAACCGACAGACAGATATCTGAATGATGAATTTAGATTTCTGTTCTGGGTCTGGGTGTCTGGGAATTCTTCTTTGCGTGTGTCCATGGCACCCACGATACAGAAGAAAATCCCTCCGTGGCGCTATGAGTATAGAAAGCGTTATTTATGTATTTAAACACAATTATTTTTATAATACTTAGGCGTTTATGTATCACAATTTTTAACCGTCTTCAAAATAATTGCAATTGGGGTGTATTTAACCCTCTAATGGTAGGTTTAGGGATAATTATTTTTTACAGTATTAAATACTGACAAATTAGAGGTTCGATTCTGGGATTAAAACCTCTGACTTCCCGGTTAAGAGGCCCAATTTCAAATTACTAAAATATCGTTGCTAATTATTTGGGGTAACAGGCTACTATAATTTTATAACGTAAACATGATTACTGCTATTAAAACTACAACGAACGAGTTCAAATGCGTAATGCTCCGGCTTTATAGATCATAACTGACCTACAATGTTAAGCAACGTCTTAGTCTGCAATTGGATGGGTGACCGCTAGTGGCTTTTCGTTCGCGCTTCCTTGTAAATAAGTATTATTGCAACAATTTACTCTTTTGTCACTGTAATGTGGAACTTATGATATAATCAGCTTTACTAAATTGTAATGGTTGAGCTCGCAGTTCGAAAATTAGTCAAATAATCGTAGTTAAATATCTATAGTTTGATTGATTTTTAATTACTATGGAGTAACTAAATCTATATATAAAAGGGAAGATAAATAAGTCATTTCAACCGTGTTTCTATATTTTCATATTGATTTACTTTTTTGTCTGATAAATATCGAGAAGTTAAATCCTCAATTTTTAATATATGTTGTCATACTATTTAGTTTGTAAAAATAATTGTAAAGGGGACATTGTAACCTTGATAAGCCCACATGTCTATTGTTTAAATATCTTCACAATAATGTGGGTTTCAACGCATCACACACTTCACACTCATAGCTCATTAACTAAAATTCACTATATCGTGGGTGCGAAGGATTCAGATAATTAAACACTAGCGCGTGATTCAACCCATGTTTCTCCCACTGCAGGGTCCAGGACTTATCTCAGAGGGGCTTAGGCTATAGTCTTTTTTAAAGGTGGTAAAACCCCGTTGTGGTTCGACTCCGGCGGCACCTCCGCTATATCTATTTCTGCCATATAACAGCAGTGTTAAGTGCTGCTCTTGAGGTTTGAAGGATGTGGTGAATGAGACATGATTTTTTGAGACGTTCCAACTAAGTCCTCAGGGGTAGTGACGCATTTGCGACCGAATTTAGGTAGGACTGTGTAGTAAGAATCTGGGTGACCATCAGGCTGCGAGCTCGTTTGCTACTTCAATAATATTAAAAAGTCTACGGCACTGGCCAATTGCAAAGAGTTAGACTTCACACACCTTAGAGAACTTCCATAGAAAACTTTTTTTAAGAACTCTCAGCTTTGCAGTTTTCCTCACGATATTTTCCTTCACCGTTAAAACAAGTGATAATGAATTTATAATCAGCACATAACTTCAAAAATACAGAGGTGCCTGGTATATGAAACTCGGATCCCCCGATTCAGAGGCCATGTTTAAAATATTAGTCTAGCTCTGATTTTACAATTAAAACTAGCTACAAGACTAAAGATCCATTTGAACTGACTTGACTAAATACAGAATGAATGAATGAATGAGTAATCATCGAATGAAATACACAATACTTGTAACGGCTCACACCTTAACGTAAAATACTGGAACTGTTGTGTTTTACTGTTCCAAAATAACGTCATAATTGAGGGATGGAGAAAGTTATGTCAAGTTAAGACATACTGTGTCAGACAAATCACGTCACAGGTGAGGGATGGAGGAAGTTATAGGCCACTGTGTCAGGTGTTCACATTCCTTGACGCCTTCCCAAGTCTTAACGGTAGCTATCCAATGTTTATAACTTACGATTTTAACTGTCCTCCGACGCTCGGAAGCGCGTATAAAATTCGGCCACTCGCGGTCACCCATCCAACCACTGACCGCGCCTGACGTTGCTTAATTTTGTTGATAAGGTGTAAATTGTGACCCTTCTATAATATAATTGTACCAAAATTAGCATACAACGTAAGACATCCTGCTACAATGTCTGTATTTATTCTAGAAAAACAGCTACCGCAAACAATGCACTGGAATACGTTAACATAACAAAAACCATAGGATATGTAAGTTAAATAACCGTAAAATATAAGAATGGAAGGTCAAGTTTTACGACTCGAAAAAAAATTGCACCTGCATTTTGTACGGCTTTCTCACGAAACCTGACAGCCTTGGATGATGTCATCTCTGTTTTAGCCAATATTTGCATATGCAAACATGCAGACAGTTATAGCATCACTGTTGACAATACAAATTAATTTTTATGTAACGACTAGCTGATCCCCGCGGTTTTATCCGCGAAAAGAAGTAAAAAGGATTACATTTATATTAAAATAACATTAACGCCCGCAATGGCAGCCGCAAGCGCGTGAAGCGCGCGCTAAGGCTTTTTTCAAAAATTAAAGCCTAAGATACCCCTTAGACTTTACTAGCCTAAGTTAAGCCTTAGACTTTAGTAGCATAAGTTACGCTCTTTTAAACGGCTGAGTCGATTTTGACGGGACTTTCACTGGAATATAACTGAAGTTCTAAGGTGTAACTCAGGCTACTTTAATTTTTGAAAAAAGCAGTAGCGCCCGCTGCACATCGGCGGTCGCGGTTGTTAATGTCAGTTGCTCTTGGGCAGACATTAATATACTTATGTCTTTTTACTTATTTAACACGGATGAAACCGCGGAGATCAGCTAGTTTTTTAAGGAATGCGTGTATGTTTAGTCGCGCGTCAGGAAGAATTGCATTATTTTGGTATGGCTTTCGCGTGTCAACCTTGGGGTGATCTCACTGTTTGCTCGAGCGAGGCCGCCGTGGAGCTAATATTTAACGCTCGCTCAAATTTCGACGTCACTACATATTCGTATGCAAATTCTTGATCAATAAGTTTGGATCGGTGAGCAGTGGTAGCCTAGTGGTTGAAACTCGGCCTTTCAATCTCTCTGTCAATTGACAGTATGCTGTTATATTTCTTCTATAGGGTATTAAAAAAAACGTTATGACATATAAGGTTCAAGCAACGCATCAGCAACGGTCTTAAAAATTTTAAATCGATAGCGATAGTCAAATATCTCATATCCAATTCTACATTAAAAGTTTAGTATAAAAATATGTTTAAACGTCCTTTTGGAAAGCCGGTAATAACCTGTATTTACATAGTTGTGAAAGCTTGGTTGCTGTCAAACATATAAAATACTCATACATGCACAGGCATATATAATTGGCGGTGTTATTAAAACTAGGGATGTTTAGGATATGAAATTTCGTATCTGGATATTGATAGGCATGTATGAAAAAATTATACCGGTGTCGGATATGGTTACGGATGAAATTATTCCGGATTATCCGATAGTTTCGAGTAATTTCGGTTACGGATGAATGATTTTTGATGAGTAGTGAAAGGAAGATAAAGTACGACGAAGTATTGATTGAATTTATTTTCAAATAGCTGACCAAGCGAACGTTGTTCTGCCATTGGGTACCTATTACAAGTTTGCCCGTGAACAGTGATGTTTTTACAATAACGCCATCTAGTCAACTAAAGAACTATTCGCATACGTACGGAATTAGATGTAAGAAATTGATTGAATTGATAGAGTGGGTCGATTTTGATAAAATAAAGCGTAAATATTGAGTTAAGACTGTTTTGGCGGCAAGTAATTTTAAACACACAGACAGCGAGCACGAGTTCCATTCTTATTATATATACAGATTACGAAATTTGCTCGGTAACTGTCTGCACTGCCGGTTGATAACCAGTAATTTGGTGTTATATCCGAAATTATTCCAAATTTTGTATCCGATACGGTACGATACGTAACGTCCCTGCTAAAACCTCCGAGAGTTAGTTTAATGCATCATCTAATTAACCAGATTTCCACCCTTTTAACGGTAGTGGTACTTTTCCGAGCGATGCGGTAACGTTATGCGTCATACTAAAATTGGTTTGGCTTATTTTTAGAACATTTTATGGTACCTATATTTCTGTTTATAGCTGAGCGTTTCTGTTATCTGATTTTAAGGATGTTTTTTATTAAAGACAACGTTTTTAAGGGTAGCGACGCATCTGTGTCAGATGTTGGATTAATCCTATTTGGTTATGAGAACCTGTCATTCGGTGGATTATATGCTCATTTGCTACTCCTGCACCATAAAATATTTGAATGTTGTCGAATCCTTTGTGGTTCAACTTCTGAGGTATCATCATCACACCAATTTCTGCTTAATTACAGCAGTAAATTGCTGTTCTGTTATAAACGGTGTGGGAGGGATGGAAACATACATATCCAAGGGCTAATAACGAAAATGTATAACTCAATGATAGAGACACAATTGTTTAGAGATGAGATGAGATACAGTTGATTACAGATGACCATTTATAGCAGTGGTCACATACCATCAGGAGGGCTCCATGCTTGTTTTTCCCTTCTGTACCAAACAAGCAGTAGCATTTGAAGTAAAAAAGCCTTTTAAGGTTATTTTATGTTATGGAAGTGGCAAATGAGCATACAGCCCTACTGATAGTAAGTGGCAACTGTTGGTCATGGACATCTGTAATCAACTCTAGATAATATCTCAGTCCTACCTGAGGTCGGCAGATGCGTTGTTACCCCTGAGGACT
>DWNY01001466.1:0-12616 GCA_018250635.1 Telegonus apastus
CCCTCGAACCCCGGACTCCCCGGCGCACAGCCCCACTCCGCCGCCTATGCTCGTCATCTCCGGCGGGGAGGGTTACATCGACTTTAGAATAGGTGAGTCGCACCTTCCCATTGGCTGATACGTGCACAACGCTGGCATAACACGTGACCTTACGAAGGTTGCACTAGGTACACCGAATCGTAATGCTATGATACTTGCCGAGCATTGTGATCGGCGCGAATGTGTGTACGTACATGTTCGCTATTCGTCTTTCGAGTGGTGTCGCTCTTTAGCGAGAATCGATAGATTGTAATGTATTCATTGGATTATTAAGAAGTATTTTATGTGTATGACAGAAGCAATTATGAGTTCTACCTCAATCCCTTAGGTAGCAACATATCTGTAGCCGACCTCAAGTGAGACTTATCCTACATCTAGGTCGATTGCAGATGATTTTAGATGATTCTATATTACGAAATTTCGGACATATTTGAAAGCAGCCGTGATTTTCGGTAGGTCAATAGCTGGCCATTAAACGACCGTTACTTCGGTAGGTATGATTGTAAACTCAAAATATTTCTAACGTAACACGCAATATTAAATAATATCACTGTCTGAGAAACTATCCAAATCCAAAGTAAAATACTTTTAAATACAAATAGGTATTCATTGAGATGATACATAATGACGGAGAAGTTTCTATATTTGTTCCACACACATCAAACATTTTCGATGCAGTATAAATACATTAAATGTTAACATTGTCCCAACAGGATCGGCGTCTGTTATCTTACAGGCAGATTGTCAATAATCTACATCGAATTCCGTCACCCGGACGCTTTCCGGGTATTAAGATATTCGCCTCTGGCCAGTAATATCGCGCTTCGATTGGTGCATCCATACATGCGTGCATGCGTTGCACGAATGTCGGCTTGGGTACAAGATTGTAGAGACTTAGCTATCTAAATATTAACGCTCTAATACAACCGAACGTAACAACTTACATGTAAAGAAAATTAAATATCATACTCATCTAACTGAATTTTATATTCAAACTTTGACTTCAGAATACACCGAATATAAAGTTAGACATTGAAGATAAAATACAGTTACGTAACATTATGTTACAAGGGGTTGCGTTCTCGTACATTTTTTTCAATGCCGCGGGATTTTTGCACGATTTCCTGATATTCCGCGCGGATCCGAAATATTGAATGATATTATTATAACTACTGCAGGGCATAAAATTATGCGGGATCTGCAAGATAGCCAAATTGAACACTTAATAGTAGAAATGACAATTGCTTTACCTATTTTCTACATCACCATAGTTCCAATATGGTGCTCAGAGCTCAGAGCCAGTGAAGTACTCGTGAATGATCACAAATATGTGTCCTATCTAATTTTGAATTCGGTTATGGATGTGCATGATCATCACAGACCACTTAATGTCTTAATATTTCCATTAAATAAATGATAGGTATTTTTGAATATAGAAAATGAACAATTTCGAAATCCCCAAAGTTGAGCACTACTCATATTTTCGTTATATAGTCAGTTATTATGAAAATTAAACTTAATCAGTTCTTTGTTATCCTTAACATTTATTGTAAGGTTTAATATGTTGTTTCTAAAATACTATTTTGTAGACTATTTGTGTTATAATAGTAAATGGTACTTTAAAATATTGTTATTTTATATGCTGCATACTGCATCCAAGATGTTTACATCAAAACATAAATAAACAAAAATCGTTCATACTAAACTTAATTATAATAGTCATGCTTATAAAATGCACCCACATTTAATAAAACGTACGAATTCAAGCTGTATCCTATATTTTATTTCATTTATATACTTATGTGATTTATTCGATGTGCGTGCATATATTGATCCTAAAAATCATTCTAAGGTATACTAAATACAGATAATAATATACATTCAAACAAGCAATATGCACGTTATCGACTGTTACGTATTTTAGAAGAAAATTACTGAAAAGCTTGTGCT
This sequence comes from Telegonus apastus, assembly GCA_018250635.1. NCBI lineage: Eukaryota > Metazoa > Arthropoda > Insecta > Lepidoptera > Hesperiidae > Telegonus > Telegonus apastus. The sequence continues at coordinate 1,990 of DWNY01001466.1, forward strand.
TTTATAATTTTGTAGTTGACTTAGTGGTGTTATGCTTTTACGCTTATATAGAGATAGTTAGTGGTATCGCTTGGGTCTCGAATAGCAGGGATTCTAGATATTCAATTTCCATCGCTATGTTGATGATATTTATAAAGCAATTTACGTCGAGGCAACGTCGTGCGACATTGTGTTATGGTACTGCATCATGCCACTTAGCGTACATTATAGTTTCAACGTACGTGACATGACAGCGTAGTGGTTAAAATATCTACGAGGAACCAGTTTGAGTTGTAGTTAATGTCGGACATATAATCGATGGATCATGCGGCGCATGCATTTTAGTCGCTGCATTGTATGTAAAATGTACGTAATTTCTGTTGTATATGACGTTTGCTGCTTAATGTGTCAGCATGAAGATGATACAACCCTTTGTGATTCGACTCCGGATAGCGCTTAATAGTAGCAGTGTTGAGCGCTTCTCTGTTCTGGTTTGAAGCGTATGGTAAGGGAGACATACTTATGTGGGGCGTTCCGTCTTAGTTCTCAAGGGTATAAACGCATTTGTGGTCAACTTTAGATAAGACTCTGATCTTATCTGGGTTTAAATACCGATTCCCATGGGCGGCAGCGCCACTTACCACCAGGTGGACTGCATACTAGTTTGCTACCCCCATATTATAAAAAAATAATTATAATCATGTTAAAAAAAGTTGTCAAACGTTTGTAAAGACTATCAATTCGTACCATACCAAGTACGCTTTTAATAATACGTTAATTTATATATTTTACCTTGTCTACGCTTACGTTTTTGCAGTATGTAAAATGTAACAAGATGTGATTGGTATACGATGCGTTCTATAACATAAATGATGCACATTGTTGTCAAAGGGATCACGACTTGAAAATTACAAAAATACAATAGTTGTAGTCAGTAGATTTTAATACATTTTAAATGTAGCTTGTAAACACTATTTTCATCCTCATGTCCTTCATTAGGTAAAATTAATTTGTTGATTAAATATTGAACATACAATGTAGTTTGCAATTATATTTTCAAGCATAAATAGAATCGATTTTCTGTATGAATGGTTAACCGATTCCTGTCTGTTTTAAAATCACTCATAAGTAAAGCTCATTCTTCTTTTATGTAGAACAGAAAACAAAAGGCCTTCATTGGTACAATATATATGTTCCTTTTTCAAAAATATGTGCCTATTGTTTGAGTTGAATAATAAACATTTTGGCTATAACATAGTAAATAATTAAGTAAATCGAATAAAGAAAACACATTTAGCTTCATTCAGAAATTGAAAACTTGGAGTGTTCGAGCCTTCATTGTGTTTTTCCAATTTTTTTTCATTAGAAGAGCATGCAGATGACATTCAAGATACTGCCTCCCACCTCATTGTTTGGCAGATTGTAAGCGAATCCTGAACGTACCTGATAGAATATAGACAAAAACACGTAATATGTAAGAAGCGGTACGTTGAGTTTGAATTATAGTACAATGAGCATGTCGCTTGGGGACCGTAACACATTACGTCGAAGCTAACACGCAGGGTGTACACTAAACGCATGTAGCAGTCACACGGGCAAGTTACAGCTTAAAGGCCTATTTACATACATAGAACGTTGCAGAATACGGTAACGCGTGAAGCAGCAAATTGTATGTAAATTGTGTAAGCGTCGATACGCGTCAGTGCAACCGTTAGCTCTGAACGTCAAATGTAAAGTGATTCTGCTCGCAATGCACTTCGCACGCTCGCTGTAAATAAGCCTTACTCCTTCAACAGTCATAACGCTTTGAATGTTGAACGCAACCATTAATTACGATTCAAAGTAGTAATTAAAATAGATCAGTTTACATTATAACTATAACATGTGCAGATATAAAACGAAACTACGTTAGTAATGTTTGCAGTTAGTACCTTGAAATATTATTTTTTTCTAATTTTAGCTAACGTGTGTATTGCTAATATTCTCTTTGAAGTTTTGAAAAGTCAATCTGTCAACATCCATCTATACTGATATCAAAAGAGTACTCCACTCAAAACGTTCATCAATGTCCAGACCCTGTCTAGCGCCATTACAAAGTTATCGATACCTGCAACCGAGTTAACATTTGATTGATTAAGTTAGCTACGAGTTGGATGGAACTAGATAGTTCAACTTTGATAGCTACTCCTTGTTACTTGTTAGCGAGCAATCTCACTTGATGTGCTGTCGTTTTCGATGCTATAACAGAGACAAACTTGTATATTTTCAATTTACTTTTCAATACACTTGTATGTGAATATAAATAATAATAATAATATACCATTGGAGATTGTTCTATGTGTTCTTCGGTGTTATTAAGATTTCAGAGCGGTTTATTATTAAAATTGCTGTTATAACACTTGCAAAGTAAAATGAACACTTGTCGCTATATTTTCATTTCTATATATGGCTAGAAAACTGTTATTGGGTGCAGGATGATTTATTATTCACTATGTTTATGTACCAAGTGATTCACTACCCTCGTTTACAATGCTTCAGCGGTTTTTTGTACATATACTTTAATCGCACGATTTATTTATTTAAAAGCGATATTCATTTTAATCTAAACATATCTAACCCCGTTGAGCATTCTATTCGAGGGGGCGAAGCGCTCGGCTGTGAGTCGATCGTGCGTTGATACAATTGCGTTTCGACAGCGGACTCGGAAATGGAGGACAGCGTGATGGTCGCCGAGGACGGTTCGTCGAGCGGCCACAGCTCGCTGGCCGAGCGCGCGTCCAAGAGCCACCTGATCGTGTGGCAGGTGGCCGCCGCCTAACGCAGGGCCAGCCGGGCGCGCCTCGACTCCGAGTCAGATTACGTTTACGTGTGCACGTCGACCAAGCCGGCGACGCTGCTCAACGTGTAAGTCGTGCGTGAATAGGACGCCAACACTGGGGGTGTGACGTACTTCACTCCACGTACGTTTCGCGTACGGGATGCGTCGTCGATTGAATACACTCGCATCTCGGATCTTTCTCCCGATGCCGGTGTACACCCCCAGTTTATTGACACGATTAAGGGATTTTCATCGATTGCAGGTCGTCGTTGATGTAGCTTCGTTTATATCCGCATACATTGAGCGTGTCGGACGCGGACCGTGATAGGCAAAATAATATTTTTCTATACGATTATATTGACGGACTCGGCTCGTGTCTGCGCGTATATTAAAACGTTATTTCTTCTGCTACGGCCCGTGCCTGACACGTTCGTTGTCTGAAAATATAAACAGGGCCTAATTCTTCAATCTTAGAGTTTGGTAGAAATTATCAAATTAAGACTTGATTTATGTTACCCCAGTGTTGGTCCCTCAAAATCCATTTTTACCTATTCACTGGTTCGTGTTTTAGGCGTATCTGATTCGAACGATTAACAAATTCGTGTGATATGTCTAAAACACGTGCCATACTTACATCTCACCAAATTATGTGTGTGTGTTCATCATACTTACGTTCACATATCAAACGACGCACGTCATACATTAAACGTTTCTGATTCTCGTGGAATAGAGAGTGCACGGCTCCTCATGGACTTTGAACACTTTATCGATATTCATGTAATCGCTATTATGTGTGCTTACTTTTAGATAAATACCAGCGCTTCATATTTTGGACATTTTTTTTTTCTATTCATTTATTCACGACTGTCATCGCCCTTTTATGCGGATGACAAATGTTTTGATCCAACCAATGTTTAAAATACTTATTTCATTCGTAATGAATTAAGTTGTCTGGTTGCGATCCAGCTGTGTACGAGTGAATCGCGGGTCGGTGTACAAAATGTATTAGGTGTCTGTTTAACCTTTAACCGGCCCTAGTTGTAAGCTTAATCTCATTTAGGAATAATGTACAAGATATAACCACCAAATAATTCAGTTTTGTAGTTTTAGATGATAGATAATATTAATTTAATAATGGAGATTTATGATAGTAGCAAACAAAACTTATGTGGCCGACGTAGCGTAACGGCCGCCAACCGCGTGAGCTGTAGTTGACGCCTGCATCACAATTTATGTAACTTTATTGTTTAGAAATTAGTTGTAATCTTTCACGAGTGTGTACAATATGCTAATGATATGAAGACTAATATTCTAATGCGAAATGTGATAATATATAGCACTCGTTGAAGATTAGTGTTGTGTTTTTAGTTTTTATGCGATTTACTTTGTGTACGATTCTACTGTGTCGCCCGGACGATTGCATCACATTATACAATATAAAATTATAAAGTGTGTTTGTATTTTATTAGGTTTTCGAATCGGAATTGAGGTGAGAAAGTGTTATAAAAAATAAACATTGACACGGGTACCCTCCGAACTGTGTTACCTGTCACGGTTGCGGATCCAATATCTTAGTAGCATAATACAACGAACCTAATACCTAGAATAAATTTGAATAGAACTAATTAAAACGATCTCAATGTGAACTACGACAAGTCGTGGCGATACAGTGTTGAACATTATTTTTACAGTTATCTATTTAATGGTGCAAAAGTAAATTAAGTGTGTCCATTTACCAATCTAATTTATTACGAATGTATGACGCGTTTATTTTCCAATGCCTACAGTATGTATGTACTTTTAGGTGACGTGCTATATTTTAAAGTGTTTAATACTTTTATTGAAATATATTATGGAATCAATAATTTATTTTAGTGTTGCAATAATTTTATTAGTTAATAATACTTATAGAGGACGCCGGTTGTAGGAACGTCGTAGTTGTATAGTACATTGTAATCGGATTTATGGTTACTGCTAGCGCTTTACACGGCTGAGTGTGACGTATGCCGGCCTTCGCGGACTTCCTGAAACCAGCGTCCGCTGTAAACCCTAGTCAAACGAGGTAGATGTATAATAATAGCTAAGCTTGTACCGTTTCCCTTATAAATTGTCTCCATTAGTAATCGTTAGCGATGCGAAGGATTTGCCTTAATATACACGGCGTGAGTTTTGTTGCGGGCATTAATGGGATAGTGAAGTAAGACATACCATACGCGTCATGTGACTGATGTAATAGAAAAATACGCGTGTGTAGCCTATGTGTATCTTCTCATACTGACGTTACGATGCAATCCATTTTTAATAATTATAAAATAATTCCATGTTTACAATAAATGTCTTCGATGTGATTATATAAGCATGCAATGTTCAATATATTTTTATGTCATCTATCTAGGTTCGGTGTAATATTCGTTTTATTTTTTGTACTTATCATTGACATATTATAGTTTATACAAAACTTTATTATATTTAATTTAGATGGTGGTATGCACCTTTTATTTTCTATGCATTGTACGAAATATACGAAGATGTATTGAGAATTTTATGGTAATATTTGAATGATATTTCAATAAATGACAATCAAATCACTATAAAATGATTATGGTTACCCCTTCCAATAATATCGTTACCCTTTATTATATATTCCAATCCATTTGATAGATAACCAGTCATGTAACAAGTGATTAGTGGATAAAGATTTTCTTGTTTGTATTACGCAATCAAATAAACGAATGCTATCAATTGAAAATAGTTGTTTTATTGTCTGTTTAATGCTTTCAACCCTTGTTGTTTGATTCATATTTACGTAACTTATATAACAATGATAATTACTCAAGAATAATGTATATCTATTCTATAGATTGATATGTTTGTCTATTATTATGACAGAGTATTAGTAATTCGTCTAGTTTTAGATTTAGGTAAGTAAGGGTACTGGCCACAAAAAGTAACATTAGACATGTTACTTTTTAAGTTACACGAACTCTCACCGTATGATATAAATCAATTAGTCTTTTCCCTAATAATAGGTATGCATACATGTATTTATATTAATATTTACTTTCTATATATGAGTACGTTGATGTCACATGATGTCTGTGGCGACATTGTCTAATTGATAATTCTGTAGATAAACATCCAACGTACATAAATCACATCGACCGTATCGCCAGTTTTGTAGTATACCATGTAGAAAATCAGGCTTTACTTATAGGTAGGATTGATAGAATCAGCATAATTCTACTGCACAGGTTTTGTTGTAATAATTACGAACACGCAGTCCACATGCTGGTAAGTGGCCACTGGCGCCAAATGACGAATGTTATCAACCCCAGATAAGATCAAAAGTTACCTGAGGTCAGTCACAAATGCGTTGCTAGCCTTTGGATCAAGATGGAACGCCTGGGATAAGCTAAACTGTGCTGTTATTAGTTAGAAACAGGTATGGCGGTAATGCGGGAGACGAACCACAAGTTCTACCATCAAAGTACCTATTTATATCATTACTTATTTTATCGCCTAGGAGTGCTTGCGTTACATATGTCTATGATTGGCAGGGACTGCATACCAAAAACCTGAATGGTCGTTAGCTACTATAATCTTAGTAATCTTAATAAAAAGTTACGTTTTTATCTCATGTATCCTTTATAAGTTAGTGGATATGTGTCAGGATTTAGGAAAAGGGTAGAAAGAAAACTAATGGTTATTACAGTACAGTTTATTTTTATGTAGAATAAAAATAATATTACGACAAATCAATACATGGGCAGCTTGCATCACTAATAATACACTCATTTTGTAAATAATTACTTACTCGTAATAACTAAATAGCTTTTGTGAATTCAACACAAAGACATACTCGTACATCCAATGCATACAATATTAATTGCAAGTACTTCACAAAGATCTTCGCAGAGGACGCATAGTCTACATACAAGTCCATCTATCAGAATTGATGTTCTTGACAAGACCTCGACCTTTTCTAATTAATCACTAGCTCCAATGGTTTCCCGCCGTCTTTAAGTTATCTTTCCTCCTAGTTAGAAGGCGACCAGAAGCTAATATTTACTTAGAAATACCTTAGAAACTTAAGATACTACTTAATGTTTTCAGCGTTGGCAACTTATTGTTTCGTTGGTTGGTTTCAGTATACCAAGTGTATTCGACTACAAAGTACATTGACACGAATACATAAATATAAAAGCTGTAGAGAAATGATTGTCAAGTGGGACTCGAGCTCTACATTGAATGCTGATCTGTAAACAATTTGTTCCTTAGGTCTTGATTAATTTATTGCAGTAGAACCTTCTATTTCTATGTATATAAAAATAACTGCGGTCACTATTTCGTTTTCTAAGGTATCTATCGATTTAACTTTATTGCAATTAAAATCATCTATATAATTATGCACATGATGATCTAATTTAAAAATGTTTGTTACCGTATAGGTTGGATCAATCATTGGAAAAGTACAGATAGGCGTCAAGATAAAGTGAAGTACTTGAATTGTACACAAATTGCAAAGGATTATACAATATAATATTGTTAACGTTTGTGCATAAATACCTACATTATATATATGTTCTAATATGATTAAATTAAATGTAGAGTCGCGATACTTGGGGATTATTTATTAAAACGACTCGCTAATCCTGCCTGAAACTTGAAAACGATTACATTGCCACGATAGGCGTTTTCCTTATCACTAAGTGGTTAAACACATTATTTCATAAATAGGTAAAAATATTTCTCCTTCCACACACACGGTTAAATATTGGTAATTCGATTTTTGGGAACCTATTAATTATTTCAATTTTATCGAACATAATTAATTAACATAAACAAGTAACAATAAGCCAAAATTGAACGTAAACAAGTGCTTAACATAACATCGGATTTAACTAAGTTATAAAATTATTCGTAAAAGTTTTTAAATTTTTATATAATCAATTAATAAATGAGTGTTTCCAATCATATTTAACACGTTTCTATTGACCTGATCTGATCCTGATAACGGGGATAGGTATGTATTATCTGCATTTTAATATTAATTGCGTAAATATTTAAAATTAATAGGTATTACTTACCTATCCCTAACAAGTTCCTCAAAACTCTAATTAATCCAAGGGTAATACATTCGCTGAACTCATTGTTCTACTGTGTACATATACTATGTACCTACAGGATTATCGCAATTTTGTGACATTATCGAGTATGAAATCAAAGAAAATAATTAATTTGATTATTTAACTTCTCAGATGGTAGCATTTACTTTCATTTACCTTTTTATCCCAAAGTGTAAGGTCTAAATGACAGCAAACGTTCGCATTTGATAAGTATACTCTACTGCGTACTAGAGCTTACTCTTAACTAATTGGTGTTATAGTGATACATTTTTTGTTTTAGTAATTTTATTTTATTAAACGTCTGATTACAAATTCAGTACAATAGCTATTTCGCAAAGATTTAAGTTAATACATTAGGTACATACTACATATTTAAAAAATCTGTAGATATATGAAAGAGTCTACTAGCTAATGATTAGCTGCTAATTATATTAGTTAAAGGCTGCATGGAAGTATTGATTGGTTTGAAGACATTGTTCTTAAAATTAATATTGATTTTCCATGACGATCCGGTTGCTTCACAGCTACTTACGCATGTACAAAACACATAATTGTAATGCACATTTGTTAGACTTAAGTTTCCATTAGCGTATAAATCTCAACATTCTCATCCATTTAAAAGGCCAATCTCTTTTTAATACAACATATACTTTCGCCTTGCATACTTACCTACATAACAACGTGACATTATAATGTAGGTAGGTATGTGTCGCTGTAGAGAAAACTGTTACTCTAAACAAATCATTAAAAATATTAGATGCATACAAGAGTATTACACGTGTAAACGTGATTTTTTCCTTGTCAATATTTAAGCTAATTAAAAACTCTTGTCTGAAAACAAATGTACGTAACCCGATCCATACACTAAATGTAAAAATAAGCACACAGTTGGTAATAGATGGTAGATATTAAAAAATTATGGAGCGAAGAGTGTTTCTTACACACTCTATTATTATCATTAAGAGTTGTATGAAAATTCGTATTGTATTCGAGATATTTTGCTTAAATTTCAAATGAATGCTATTTTATAAATATGGTAACGTTGCTGTTAAATAAACTTGCTACCTATATATTCCTTTTGAAAAGTAAAATAATAATGTGATTACAATTTTATCAATGGCCGGCTTTTGCAATCTGAAAACTGACTTAGTTGAGAGGAAAATCCATATTCTGCGAAAGACTTTATGGAAGTCATATGAATTGTCTTTTAATGAATAATTCGTTAGGGTTATGTTTTCAGTGAAGCAATAATTCATTGATATAATATATCTGAGTGAACCTAAAAATACATTTAATGAATTACAATACGATGATGACTGCTAGCGTTACATTGACTTACATTACATTTAGTTATAATGCTATAATATTATTATATATCATTATTTAATTCATGCAAAGTTATCTAACTCTGTAGGTACTTTGGTATATTATAATTGAATAATAGGAAGGAATGATTGAATTAAAAAATTGACTTTCTACGCATAATTAATTGGGTATTATACGTTTAATATACGTATTACGTTCACTTATTTAATCGTTAGTTTTTCTAACATTTCCAAAATTATAATGACAAATTTTATCTACAACTATGAAAACCTGAGTTTACATGACGTAAAGGGTGATGAAGCCTTAAATGCGTTATATTTGGTCTCAATTTTTTATAAATAGATACCACATCAATTTAACAAATGACATTCACGCTTTTTCTAAGTAATCATATTCGACAGATAGGAATGATGATGGAAGTCATCAACACGAACAAGCGATTACATTCTCACATGATATATTCGTTTTTATGCTAATTGCGGTAGTTAAAATACATTGTACACTTGTAAGTAAGATTAAAATGTCCTCGAGCTCTCGTGAAATTGAATTTCTATATACCTTTCCATAAATAGTTGTTATAATGTTGCTGGAAAGTGTAAGAAGCTCGCGAGCATCAAATCTCATTACTAAGCGCGCGGTTAAATTCAATGCATGTATGCAATGCAAGTATTACTCTGTTATGTTTAACTGTGTTTCGAGTAAAAACTTTCTAAGGCAAATCCATATCCTCCCATCTTACTTACCATCTTACCACTTCGTACCAATCTCTTCCTAAATATCGGTACGTCCTACACACTCTCACACACTACAATGCATCACATGTGTAATAATCACCTCTCTTTCTACTTCTAATGGTCTACATATGTTTACAAAATGTCTTTTGACCACTAAACGACTAGATTTTCTAATCTCTACCTTTTTATGACTAGATTAATTAAGTAAAATTAAATTATAAGAAAATAAATGAAGTAGACATCAAAGTTTTCCACTATCTTGTTGTAAAGCATCGGTAAAATTAAAAAGTGAATTATTTACAACAAATTTTATGGAGAGTTACTACTCTCAGTTTATGTACTTTTAACAATATTGTTGACTCTGTGGACATGAATACATTTGTTAACTAAAATTAAGTGATTATAAAATGACACGACTGTTTCTTCGTCAAACATTTACGCGTTATGGTAGTTAAACCTATATTTTAAATTGACAAATCGGTAATAGTTATAATGCATGTGCGCTTTAGAAATATTCAACGAAGAGCTATGAGTATAGTGAATATAGGTACATGGTATCACAAAATGTGTGTTAAGATTCCTGTCTTATATATTATATTGTTAGTGTATTATATGAGAATAAACATTAAGAAACAAGTAGATTA
>DWNY01001467.1:0-12613 GCA_018250635.1 Telegonus apastus
CACCCCCCACAGCCCTAATAGCTTGACGGATATTGACATATGAGGTGTCGTTAGAATGGTCTCAGTTGTCATAGTGACATAGGCTATATAACTACACACCTATTACTGCCTTATTACAGCAGTGTTAAGCGTTGCTGTGTTCTGGTTTGAAGGGTGTGGTAAGGGAGACATACTTATCGGAGGCGTTCCAACTTAGCTCAAGGGTAGCAACGCATCTGTGGCCGACCTCAGGTGAGACTTATCTTACCTGGTTGATCACAGACGTCCATGGACGTCAGTGGCCACTTACCATCAAATGTGACTCAATGCTTATTTATTTAACTTAGAAAATGTTGAATAAAATTATTAATAACATCTAATATCATCCATTAGTATTGATAACATTTAAAACCAAGACATGGCATCCCATTAAAGGGGCTATAAACAAAATTCCTTACGGAATCCTTAATTCCTTGTAAATATTTGCTCCAAACTCCAGAGCGAGACGGCGAATATGACGTCATAGCACCTCTCGCTCCCCCATGACGTCATTGTAAATGGACAATCAATGTAAGGCCATGGAGTGTTTATGGAAAATCGGTTTTATGGGGTTGTGATAGGGTGGCATTTTCAGCGGAGGGGGGTTTAGTGACGTATGATGACGTAACTCAAGTTCTGATTTTCGATATTAAACTATTTATAGTGACCTACTTTAAGAGTTTTATTTCTGGTGTGTGAGATTATCGGTGATGCGTTGTTGATGAAACTCTGCCTCGCAAACGGGGTGTCTGGGGTTCAAATTCGAATAATAACTGAGGTGGGCGCTTGTAGTTTGCATTATTTATCTGACTGCGTTAGGATGGTAATATTTCGAGTGTATGTATGTATGTTCAATTTTTATTCAATTTATTTATTTCTCAAATACTTATAAAACAAACATATATCATATTGTCCGCCAAACTACAAGGCGGTTTGTAGGCGGAGAGAGTTGCCCTCATTTTCTAATATAAATACCTACTTACAAACAATATACTCAAACTAACTTATCCAGTTACAATGCATAGGTCGTTATTTGGGAGTTTATGCAACAGCAAAAATAAATATCTTTTTTTTTTAAACAACACTCATAGCCCCACACTAGGATTTTCTCCTGTGACGTGGGTGCCATGGGCACACAAAGACGAATACACAAACACCCAGACCCAGAACAGAATTCTAAACTCATCATTCAGATATCTGTCTGGCCGGGGATCGAATCCGGAACCCACTGCGCGTCAGACCGGTATGGTGACCGCTCCGCCACGCGGGTCGCGGGTAAGTCCCGGGTTCCTACAGTACTGGCTGAGGGGAAGAGGAAAACCATGTTTAGCATACAAAGGTTGATTATTGACATTATATAGAAAAATAAAAGAGAAAATATGTAGAAAATAATAATACAGGTATATAGAAAATCTGTAGCGGTCATTATCTTTTTTGAGAATCACTCAAAACCGCAACAAAATCTTAAAACATAAAGTGTCTCAATCAAATAGAGGAATTTTGACTATAACATGACGCGACTTTAATTTGTTACATTAACAGGTATTATGTCATGACGTCAATATACGTTCAGCTTACTCCATGTCTCTTTTAGTCTACCTGCTTTTATAACTTTTATTCAAGAACCATAAAAACCTATAGGGACTTTGTAACTTAGTCTTCAGTAAATGGACTAAAATATGTGAAAGTGAAGGATTTTTGCCTATTAAATTTTTAATTGACGACCCGCGTGGTGAAACGGCCACCATACCGGTCCGACACGCAGTGGTTTCCGGGTTCGATCCCCGGCCAGACAGAAATCTGAATGATGAATTTAGAATTTAGTTCCTGGGTCTGGGAGTTTCTGTATTTGTCTTTGTGTGTTTTTATGGTACCCACGACACAGAAGAAAATCCTAATGTAGCGCTTTAAGTGCAGATAGCGTTTATTTGACCCGTCAAAATCTAGTAAAAATGTCGAGATCTACTAAAAGTGGTCAAGCTACAAGTCTACTACTTAATTTTACTCCACTATTATATCTATCAAGTTTTAAATCTCAATCTTTACCTTGTAATTTACGATTATGAATAAACGACATATCTTAATCAAATCTCGTTTGACAAGGCCCACAAAATCATTTCTCCAGCCCACGGCAAGTTCGAAATTATCGCGTCCGGCGGGAAAACAAACACTCAAATGCAAATGCTTTGTAATTAGTTACGCCATAAATATTTAGATGTCGATTTCAACCGCCATAAATAACGTAATGGAATCTCTAAACCTAATTCATAAAGCTCTCGTTGTGAAATCGGAGCTTTGAATTTTAAGAGATTTCATTACCACAATTGCCTTTCTCTTAGAATAAAACAGAATGTTAAGTAGAAATAAGTTCGTATAACGTTTCATGTTTTTGACTCTTTTAATTTGATTTTTTTATATGATAGTAAAAACAATGACTAATAAAAAACGTAGCAATGATAAATTATTAAATTTATTATTTTTACGCACCTTAACAAAAACTAATCCCGTACGCTTACGGGGCAGGAGCCGTAGTAATTAAAGTTATTTTTTAATTATTTTAAAATTTTGTTTTATTATTTATTGTAACACGTTAGTCTATAAAACATAATTTACAGATCAAGTTAAGGTGTGACTGTGTGACTTATGTAGTAATTATTTAACTTCATATATTTTTTAAGTTATTGTGTGCTTCAAAGGTTTTTGCTAAGATCATTTTTCCCAACAACTTTAAAATCACGGACTAATTTCTATAATAAAATGTTGGAATTTTATACCTTTATCGAAAATGGTATGCTGACGTCAGACCATCAATCAAAGCGTTTGAAATTCAATCTGTACTTTTAGACCCTTCAATTAAGCATAATTTAAGATAAGCCTTTAATTTCTACGTCTCCGGTGGGCTTCAAAAAGTGTAAGCCGGTCATTAGCCACCTTTTTCAATATCTTTTGTTTATAAGCCTTCAAGCATATCTTCGATGTAATCCATATTACATGAGATACTGTTCTTCTCAGCAATTATGTGTAATAAATCTGAAGTTAGATCAACAACCGGTGCCTAAATTTATCCCGGTGTTATTTTACGTTGATGCATAAGCCTCTTTATGTGGCTAGGAATATACAAAAAAGCTTGGGATTAAACACATTCGATTTAAGGTTATCTAAGAGCCACTTCGGTGGCACAAACTGCGTTGTGAGTGACGTTATCGTCGAATATAAATGACCAATTAAATAATCTAATTCATTTTCCACTCCGGACTTCGTTGGGGTGGAAGCATAAATCAACATGTCGCTGAGTGGCGATAAACATTTTGTGACTTCCAGTTCAGGTGATAAAAAGTGTCCACTTTTTTGGACACCGCTCCCAGAATGGACACTCGAAAGGGTGACATTTTTTAACCCCTAACGGCCCCTTAATTGTTACATGCCCACCCTTTACGCTTAAAGTCGTCCCGTTTGACAAAAAATGGGCCTAAATAAATGACGCTAACGAGTCGATTTAGAGCCGCTTAAGCAAAAAATAACTAGGTAGCTGTAATGAGAGTTTGATAAGATGCCGTGTTGATTTTCGATGCATCGACGCCACTTAACCAAATATTTTTTTAATGGCGCATGCTTACGCTATTAAGTACCGGCTAATGGGGTAAGCAAATAAAAGGTGCACACTTGTAAGTATTAAAGTACCACAATGCAGCTCTGCGGATAAGAGGGTCAATATTTTGATAGCGCGCGTGGTAGTGGAAACATGTGGTCAAACATTGTGCAACGTCGATGTAGCTGTTTAATCGCTGCGGTTAACGGCACGGTCGCGGCTCCAGAGCAAACGTAGCGCGCTTTCGCCATGCTTTAGGCGTTAAGCTTCTGCCTCACTACCTGACTTAAACTGCAAGTGATGAGACGCGAGTTAAATTAATTAGTAGCTATTTTTTTGTCAGCGTTCCGTATCCAAAGGATATAAACTGAATAGATAGACTTTACATAATGTGTATTGATGTAGACGCTACAACATATATTTGCCTAAAATTTGGCAGTTTTTAGATGTATCTGTTGAAACATAATTTACAAGACTTATATTACTTACATGACGTACACCTTATATTTTCAAAATCTATTCACTTTTAAAGCTGATATGATACTAAATATAAAAAATAATATAAATTTGGTTATATGGAACCCTCCGTGTTCTACTCGCACTTGCCAGTTATTATGTAATCCACGTGATGGGAGGTAATCACTGATTGAGAATGAGTTCTAGCAGAATTTATCGACGCGTAACAACTTAGTTATGAGCGATGGCGACTCTATAGTAACTTGTATGTATCCTTTATTACACAACCTACCGCGCTGACCAAGTGTGAATTAGTAGACTTCACACACAATTAAGAACTTAATCTTCATCATTCATCTTCTTAATCTTCATTCATAATCGTTCAATATCTTAAAAAAATTAAAAGATAAATCACCCTTTGTGTGCGTGAGAGATTAGATTAAAATTGAGCGTTCTAGTTACAAGTGCTAGGCTCTGTCTACAATCTATAGGAAGTACAAGAGAATACCTACGTCAGAAATTTATTTTTATCAAATGATTTTCATAGGTACATGCAAATGTAAAACAAGATAACAAAACGGTAACGGGTACTTGCTTATTTCATACATTCATACAATACAATACAAAACTTTATAGAATTTAAATAGTTTATCGCTAGCTCGCTGTTAATGAGAAACATGGCTTAAACAACCTCGCGTCACATCGGGCAGACGACGTCGACCAAAATAAACGTCTGCGATGAATCAACCGCCAACTCGAGAAATTCCACCACATCAAAGGCGGAGCTTTCGCGGAAATGTACTTCGTTGCAGTAGCAATGACAGAACGTTTAGTAATCTTAACAAATGAGGATTTATTTAAAAAATCAATTTGGATATGTTTGTATTTCGACTTCTTGGAAAAAGGAATTTGGTGCATAGATGTCCTGTTTATCATATTTATGGAGCGATTTCACAAATAATCCGTCTGATGTAAAATTATCATTATGTTACTGATATCTCCCCCACACCCAAAAACACCCTATGCGCTGGTTCGACTCCGGCGACATCGCCGCCACACCAATTTCTGCCTAATAACAGCAGTGTTAAGTTCTGCTGAGTTTTGGTGTGAAGGGTGTGGTAAAGAAGACATACCTATCCGAAGGTTTCCAACTTAGCCCTCAGGGGTAGCAACGCATTTGTGGGCAACCTCAGGGGAGACTCTTACCTCTACCTCTTACCTAGGGTTGGTTGGATACGTCCATGAGCGACAGTGGCCACTTACATTCAGATGGACTGCATGCTCGTTTGCTACCTCCATATCATTAAAAAAGTTAAACGGAGAATCCGTTATGGTTCATATCTGGAGTTATCAGGTACCAGTACACCTACATTTACTTTAAACAGCAGTGTTGTGTTGAAGGCTATGATAACTCAAGGGTAACAATGCATCTGTTGTCGAGATTAGGTAGGATTATCTGGGAATGATTATAGATGTCCATGATCGGCAGTGGTCACTTACCATCAAGTGAGATGCTAGTTTTTCGAACAACATTCTACATGTGGTTCTACCATTAATGTGGATATAAGAGACCCGTATAACTATATAAGACTCGGTGTCCTTAAAATCAAAATATAGTAAAGATAACTTCAAAACTTTACGCCAAATACACAGCCCTTTGAATCCTCACTCATGTACTGTATACATCAATATCGCTCGATTCCTAAATACCTGATTTTATCAAACCTATAATCATGATACGAACTGATAACTGCCCGAAGCTTGGCAATTTTGACTTCGACTCAAACCAAGGTTTAATGATGTGGAAAATTTGACACTTCGCCCACAGGCGGGTGAAATTATTCAGAGTTTTATAGTCGGGTCGACGAGATTTACATGCGCAGCTGTGCCTCGGAACATGGTACAGTATGTACATACTCAATGTAATGCACTTGTGTACAGGATAAATAAAATAAAACTTCGTTCAAATAACAAACAGAGCTTAAAACCTCGAATAGATGCGTGTTTTTCGCTGTTTAATGTTTGGAAAACAGCGAAACATACTTAGTTACTTTGAAAGGGATCATAAATGAAATGTTTCAAATATTTCATTAGAAAAAAGTTTTACTTAAGGCAACATAAAAGTATTAATTTATAAGTCACATTCATGGTATTATTTCTACGAAAATATTATTAGATATATGAAATTAAGCACTAAGTAGTAAATAACGTTTTTATGCCAGATTACCATTAGCAATTGGCGTAAGGTAGCAATCATTAACCTACATCGAAAACCTCTGATAGGTTCTAAACGTCCTGAAACAACCGTTGGCTAGTACTTTTGGGAATCAGTATTGGGAAAGCGTGACTTTCCAAATATCCTTATTCAGTCAAATATGCATTTAACTATAGAATGAATTCTTCAAAAAGTATTATTAAAATATGCAGGGAATTAAAAAAAGAGGTCACGTTACCCTCCAATTACACTCTTCTTTAAGCCTTTATACTATCTGATACTCTTAATGAAATAAACCATTTCACGGTTCACTCAAAGTAAAATTCGATTTGAAGGCGTTTCCCATTTTGCTGATCTTTACCACTGAACAAGTATGAACATTTTTAAAGTGACTTGAACAAGTGTGATAATATTAAAATGAAAAATTAAATAAATGAGAACGAAGAATTTTTACGAAATGGTGCTTGATACACTATTTATAAATCTTCAGTTTCGAAAATACAATAAAAACAGTAAAAATTTATTACAACTAAGTACAATAAATAATGTTCCTTCAGACGATAAATATCAATAAACATTATTAAGAAACAAGATTGTATTTGGCTTAAACACTGTGGTGGGTGCTAGCATAGATAATCCCAAAGGTTATCACTTATCTCTGTCATCATTTGAACTGAGTTAGCTGGAATTTGTCACAAAGATATACACTGTAATCTTGTTGAACCCTTTGTATGTGTGATAATGGGTGTTACTCACTAAAGTTTTGAACTACAAACTCTTGTTTAATATAGAATTGATGTAACTATTGGTGTATTAGAATTAGCGTTATTATAGTCACTAATAAAGCGATATCTCAAACATGACCTTAACATAGCAATTTTAAATAACATGCATACTTTGTTTTATTTGGACCATGTGCATAGGCCGTATGTTCGACGTAGGTAGGATTCAGTCATACTTGGAGTAGATAGTTGCAGGTTATAAATTTGAAAGCCTGTTATCAAACTAAAAAAATGAAAGGAATAAATAGTTGCGACACAGTAAAAACATTTTATTGAGGTACATCATAAGTTATGAAAGCTTCGTCGATAATTTGTAATATATTATACCTGCTTGTTATCTGAATATATTAACAAAAAATATCAAACGTCATTATTCGCTTATTATAAAATCAACATGAGACCTCCATTAAATTTTATTTAGTATCTCGAAATTTCCGTTCAACGTCTGCGACAAACAGAACCGTTGGAACATTTCGTCTGTGTCGTCCATCAGAACTTTGTTTACGGTACATTTTTCTTTGAAACTGCATCGTAAATAAATATTTTATCGATGTTACACAATTGTGTAAAACTTTGATCGGGTGCCACGGATCGTAACATAAAATAAACTTTTGCTGTTCACTCGCCATTTTGACATCTCTATTTCAAATTTTAAAGATGGCCGCCGTTATTTATAAACAGAATTTCATTTTATTTTGGACGAGAGTGAATTGCAAAACAGTTGCACTATTGCTCGTTTTTGATGTAACAATAATGTGTGGTTATTAAAATAGCTTAAAAAAGGCTTACTAGCATAAAAAGTATAAACTTCTGATAAACCTGATGAAGCATCAAATGCAGCTCTTTTAATAAAAGATTATCTAGTATTAATTTTAATTAAACGCAAAGTGTACTTAGGTACTTATTTTCTTAATATGCGATTTTTCCATCTTGAATCTACCGAAGACATACAAAAAGGTAAACATCACACTCCAGAACCAAAGAAATAATCATCTAATGAAGTTATTTTTTCCTGATCGGGAATCGAACCAAGAATCCTATGCATGTAGATGGATATAGGACCGGTCTGCCTCGCGAATCGTCCTCTCACCGTCAATCATCAATTGACCTCACAAAAATGATTTATACAACAATCTTATAATTAGTGACAAAATCGGAAAATACTTATATAAAATGTTTTAAAATTCCTACAAATTAAAGTATATCTTATGTTTAAATTTACATGACGCTTACGACAATTGATATCGGTAGTTCATTATACAGTCGAGAATAATACGATAACCATAACAATATTATTATATTCTGTTTTTAGTACCTACCTACTGCAATTGCTTTGAGTGTGGGCGTTGAGTTGAAAAGTTTTGATTTGATGGGAGAACTTTTTACACTCGTACAGTTAAAATCATAAACGAGTAAAAACTATGTGAGATTGTTATTTTATTTGTAAAATTTTGACTACTTTGTAACCATTGTCTTAGAAAAGTAAGTAGATTTCAAAAATAGGTAGTTTTAATTTTAATGTTATGTTACTGGGGAACTTCCATCTCTCTTTATTATCTCTTCCAACTTCATCTTCATCTATCGTCTCCCTACTGGGCACTGCTCTCTCAGAGTGAAGACTGTTCAGGCTATTGACCACTACTCGCCTACTATAGATTAACGGAATACAATTTTTTTTTATAGAACTGCCGCTAATTACAGATATCGATGTCCGTGTGTTATGTAACGGTAGTCGGTATCACGATATTATCACTGTTAACGTAAGGGATCATTAATTTCTGAAACCTTAACTACGCAAAATAAAACTAGGTCATAAATAGGAACACCAGACTAGCGTAAGCGATCGAATTTCTATGTCATCACTACATAAAACATGAAAAAGTAAATATCTAAAATTTGCAATAACCGTCACCTTTCTATGAACCGACAATGGTCTATGTGACTTGACGTGCATCTATTATAAAAGAGAATTGGAACATAACTGGAGCAACAATGTTACAGATTAACAGACAAAAGGAAGACAATACAAAAATTTATGATTAACCATACTGTTCCGGCAATTTGTTACAACTGCACATACGGGCCATACTGTACAGTGATTCAATTTGGAATACTACATTAAAAATCATTGTTTATAATTTTACACATATTTGCTTTTTATTTCAATCATTTCCTTAATAAACTTCCACAGGCAACATACACCAATTAATGATAAATCATTTTTACATCAATTTTTTTTACGTCCGGTATTTCGATTACAATATTCTTCTTTCGGGTACAATGAACAAAAAATCAATTATTTTCTTTAAATACGGGAGCGCATTTTAATTGACTACGACAAAATTGAAACATTATTTTTAAGGATCATCATTTATCATAGTTATTGTTATTATCTCCACTGTTATTTTTGTTAGAATCATTGTCAATCAAGTCACTATGGCACTAGGATCTGTGTCTTGACCTGTTACATACATTGTTAAGTTTCCACTCATTACGGACACTTCTTAATTAAACAGCATTCGCTATCTTTTCCATTCAAACAAAACTTCTCGGTTTTAAAACCAAAGTTTTGCCTTAAAATTTTACACTTACTATCTTGAAGTTTTGTGAACAATATCAAAAATATTCTTATGATGCGACTGTTATTGACTTTTAAAAGGAAATAATGTTACGAGGTGCTTAATACGACAATAGCATAACACAGGTGTGCCAGTAGACATTTCTCGACCGTTTTTTATTGCCCGCAGTTCATATTATGCAAACACCGTCCTTTTATTGACTCGATAAGGCCGGGGTGTTAACTGCGCTACCGATTTTATAATTTTATTATTTTACATGTATTATGGTAAACGTATCTTTGAAATATGTTTCTTATTATCGTAACTGTACCATAATATATGGACCTTATTTTATGCCTCTGTAGTAATATTTGTCAGCGTAAAAGAGAATATAGTTTTATGCTTTGATTATAGAGGGTCTGTAATAGAAGGTTTTCTGTTATTTAAATAAAAGAATGTTTCCTGAAAAGATACTGATAAATGTCAAGCGAACTTTGTTCAAATGTATAGTTCAAATATGCTAATAGATATACTAAGAGAAGTCGTCAGAATATCCTTAAGGGTATGCCGAAAAAATTTGATCAAATAATTTTGTTGTCTAAGGACGATATGAGTGGCAGAAATAAAAAAGTCTAATTTGACAAGACCCAATTACGGCTATTGCGATTAATTTCACTAAGTATCAAGTTACGTAGCGAACCATTCATGGGATCCCAATTCCAATAATCTCTTAGCCGCTTTGTAACGCCGCTTCCGTCGCAAACAATAGTTGCATGCAAACTTCGTGAAACGGGTAAAAATAATCCTCTATCCGAGCCCAATACATCACGTGGCCTGTCAGTTGAGACCGCACGAACAAAAATATACCATTGTGAGAGCGAGCTTTGTCGGAAACTTTGGGCAAAAACTTGCGCAATTTTTGACAGTACACGCACTGACGCCGACGGATAAAAACTGCGTTAAACCGACCTAATCCTGCTATTAAAGGACATGTTCATAAAACTTTATTCTCAGCGCTGACAGCCGTTGGAGGTTTTGTAATGTACTTTTATCGTTTGCTGTTAATTGAAAAGTGATTTCTCTGAAGTAAGTTAGACAATGTACACTATAGAACTGTAGATGCTTTAAATGTTAATAAAAATATAACAGAAATTTCATAAAGTAAAAACAGAATGATAAATTGTATAGACATTTACAAAAAAATGTTGTTAACAAGTCATTATTGTTATAGATAATTGCGTGAATCTTGCATATGATAAATTTCATTTTTTTAACTTAATGCATGCTAACTATAATAATCGAAAAGCCGCAATGTGTTTTCTAATTGAAAAAATCAACGCCCAGTCACATTTGTGAACGAACCGTCCCACTATGATTACCTTGTTTAACTTCTTTGAACGGTTAATGATTGTCGCAATTAAAAACTAGCTTAGCCGTCGACAAATAAGCACCCGGGCGGTTTCTCAAATTGGATCGTAGAAACATCTTGGCGTCACAACTCACAATTAATCAATTCCGAAAGTGGAGCAGCGTTCATATTTTACAAGACCCCAACAATCAATCGCTCTTTGTGTGGGTCTAATACACGTCGACACTTGCCGCTCCGACCCGTAAATATGGTAGCCTCCGTCAAAACAAACATAATTCAGAAAGCGTGTTTTCATTTATTTT
This sequence comes from Telegonus apastus, assembly GCA_018250635.1. Lineage (NCBI taxonomy): Eukaryota > Metazoa > Arthropoda > Insecta > Lepidoptera > Hesperiidae > Telegonus > Telegonus apastus. The sequence continues at coordinate 11,290 of DWNY01001467.1, forward strand.
TACAATAACATTCACTCAAGAAACCGCTGCGTGTGATCTCAACGGACGCGTAGGTTTCGGGCGTTCCACATATATTTTGGCGTCAGAAGAAGCGGTATTATGTATCTATATTAACTTAGAACTGTGATGGTAAACATTGCACGTCCATCTAAAACGAATCGTAGTTTCATTTCACCGGAATTCCCAAATATAAACATGCGTACTCCATATGGTATACATTCAAGAAATAATTTTAACCAGCGCTGCATACAATCTACAATGTTAATAAACTATGTTGACGTAGCTAGCAGTGTGTGAAAAATAAACATCATGAAGCCAGCGCTTAGTGCATTTGCTAAAGTTATCTCTAAACCACTCCTCGAAAGTAAAAAGTCAACAATCGTATTATGTCTTGAGTGACGCCACATAACTAACGAAGTTAATGTTGTCACAAAAAGTTTTTTCGACAAACGCTAGACAAATAAAAAAGGCAGAGAGTTTATTGAATTATTTATGATTCTTTTAAGAACTTGCGTGCAGGGTTGTAAATAATAGAGAAAAAGGTAAACTCTTATACTTCAGTTATACTTGATACTTCAGTTAAACTGAATTAGGTGACGTGAAGTTTCTCTATAAAGCAAGTGGGCAGGCCAAATTAGGCACAGAGGACCTTACTTACCTATTTCAATTAGAGCTTTAGGTTGTATTAAAGTTGGATTTGATATATGAGCAAACTACCAACAGGTGGACTGCCTGGCTTGCCAATTCATTACTTCACTTCACAAGTAAAATTTCAGGGTTTGCTTAAATTTCCACACATTGCGGGCTAAAATTTGTTCTACTTCGCGAGCGTGCTTAATTGAGGTTTCCGAGTACCAACCATTCAACGTACATTCATAATTTACAGCACATTGAAGTAGCAATTTGGTTCAAAAGAGTTCATTGTTTACTGAGTGTTTTGTATGATGGAGTCCCATCATCGCTCAAGTGGCAATAAATTATACTTAACCTTGGCCACGTTTGTTTTGGTTAACCGTTTGTTACTAGACGCATGTGGCATGCATCGTGAGAACTATCCAACTGGTCTTAGCCTAAAGAAGCCACAAAGTTACTTATTATTTGAAAATAAACAAACTTCGAAAGTTTAAAAAACTGAGTATGATATGTATAATAATGAATACTAATAGTATCATTACATACTAATAGCGTATTCCGAAGCTAACGTATTCCGAGGTAACGCATCTGTGGCCGATATCAGGTAGGACTCTAATCTTATTTGGGGTTGACCACAGATATCCGCCCATCAGGATCTCTGATCAATCCCAGTTGCCACTTACCATTAGGT